>VXBT01009933.1:332305-423313 GCA_013400235.1 Oriolus oriolus | reverse complement strand
CCCCCCCCGCCTCGGGCCCCCCCCGTCCCAATTCGCTCCGTCCCCGCGCCGGCTCGGCCCTCCCCGAGGGGTGAGCGCAGCCCCCGGCGGCACGGACGGGACCCCCGCGCCGCCCCGGAGACTCACCGCGTGCCTGCGGCTCCATGGCAGCGCGGGGCTCAGCCGTCCGTGCGGCGCGGAGCCCGGCTCGCANCGCCCCCTCGCGGCTAGGCCCGGGCGGCTCCGCTCAGCGGGGCCAGCCCGCTCCACCCGGGCCGCTCCAAGGCCGAGCCTTGTGCTCGGTCCCCTCTCCCGCCGCACAGTGCCCGTCCCGGGCCAGCCCCTCGGCGCCGAGGTGTTCTTCCTGAGCTGCACAGCTGTTCTTCGCCATCTGCCCCGCACAACACCTCAGGCTGTCACGGCTGTCCCCCGCTGAGGGGAGGCTCTCGGGGCTCCCCCCCAGAGGAAGCCAGTAGCCGAGAGGCACCGGCGGAACAGGCTGCCCACATCAGCAAAGGCGTACCTGGTGTATCAGCGGCACAGTGAGGTGGTCAGGTGCCCGAAATAAAGGAGTTCATGGCTTATCCGAGTTCCTGTGGATGTCAAGTTCTACTACCTCCTGTGGCAGAAACATGGGAATACGTCCAGAGGAATGATAGAGCATGTGCTGTCATGTGTACTTAGCAGTTTAAGTAAAAAGTACATTTTTTCCCAGCACACAGGTCTGTATCCTACTATTACCGTGTGGAGTGACCATACACGGTTCGCACTGCAGCACGGATTTACTCTAGGTTTGCTCATGCCAGCATAACTTCCACACTTTGTCACCAGTCCACGTTAACTTCACTCATGGATGGGTCCAGAATACTTGTTTTAGCAAGGCTGCCTTCTCCATGGCTTATTACCCATGTATTTATCAGACACTGTATCTTCTTTGAGTATATGATAGCACTGAATGATACCAGGACACACTGAGGACGCATAGCTTCTCAAGGCCTGTACTACTAAAAATAACAAAGCAAGAAAGTAAAGGCAGATGAAAGAAGAATTGGGCATTTGTTTGTAAATTATACAAATGGATAATACTTTGACTGAAGTATAATATCCAAAACAAAATGATTATGCGGTTTGGTCAAAGAAAAAAGAATATTTATAGCTAGAAAATAAGAGTTTCTTTTTTCCTTAAAATTTTGAAGCAAAGCATCAGAGTTACTTATTTCTCAGCTTTGCTTTTATAAAAAAATAGAAAACTAAGGCCAAAGCAGCTTTAATTTGTATATATCTAATGAGGTTTTGCTTTAACACACACACGCTTGTGGGTTTGAATTCGAATTACTGTAAGGCATGAATTATCATTATTATTTCCTAGGCAAACCTCTCTTCATTGTGATTTGACATCTCCTTGAGCTGGAATTTACCACTGACAAAAGCAGAACAGAGGTTGTCAGAAGAATAAATTCCTGCACTCATGTAATTTCAAATGCAGAGACATCCTACCATGACAAGATTTGAGCTCAGAAACGGTATACACTTTTACATGAAAAAAACACAAAGCCAAGTCCAGCCACAAATGCATGAAACAGCTGAGAAATTTCTCTCAAAGTGTGAAACTATCAGTATAATTAGAAAATGTACTTTTCTGCAAATATAGGCAGGGCTTTTTAAAGCAGCCTAAGCAATTCCTATGAAGCATGATGAAAACTCAGCACCCAATCTACTTACAGGGGTATAACAATATTAAAAACATTGTTTATGTACAAGCCTAATTAAAAATCTTACAGCAGCATGTGCTGCTCAAATTACTGAACAACAGGAAATTTTACCAGATGTTTACATACTGAGTTTGATTTATCCTTTACATTTAGATACATTACTTCTTTTTCCACACCAGGAATGCCCTCTACTGTAAAGAAAATCCAACCAGTGTTTTATCTAACAAGTACTGCCACACAACAAAACTAGTTCTACATTTAAGAGAGCCATAAATAGGAAAACAAACCTATAAGCCTTGAGTTCCACAGTAACATGTCCATCTCGTGGCATGTTTGACAGGAAGAAGAAACCAGTCACTTACAATATCCTCCTGCAACATGCAGCTAGGGAATCAGCATTTTTAAGGTGGATTTTATAAGAAAATTAATATCCCATTGAAATTACGCAATTTAAAATAGCTGATTAATTTTCTACCTACAGTACAACAGGATGCATTTTCATATTGTCCCACATATATCACTGATTTAGTGAGATCCCTCATCAAATTTGTCTCGCAAGAGATTTTGTTTCTCTTCTGCGTCTGAAGAGACTGACATAATTCAGACTTTGTTTTCTGTCTTGGAAGGGCTCAATCAAGTTGTAGGAGCTTAGCTGTTGCTTGAGAAAGGTCATTGTCTCTCCCATCATGCTGAAATTAAAAACAGTTGGGTTTTGTTTGGTTTTTAAGAAGTCAGAGAGAATAAAACAAAAGCCAGATTATTTTATTTTTGAAACACTTACGTATTATCACACACTTCAGATTACACCATTTTCACAATAAAACAGCAATAGGCTTCAAATAAATCCATTATGTTTATGTCGTTGCACTGACTGGTTTTTGTCCTCTAACACAAAAGTGACAACATCCAATCTTGTGCCAGACTTCAGTGGATGTCTCTCTGCCTGGAGGGAGTAACTACGAGCATTTTGCAGATGGGGATTAAGGCAGAATTCTGTGTGATAATGGGTATCCTAAACTCTTACTGATTTTCCGTGGAAAATAATGGGGAAAAACTGTACTGAATAATTCAGAGAAGTGCAAACCATCTAAAAACTGTGAAATACCAGTGGAATCTATTGGTCCTTAAGCCTGAATGATTGTTTAGGAGGATGAACTATGACATGTGCACACATGCACTTTGGAGGAAAAACGGCAGGCTGCAGTGAAGCACAACATTCCAGTTGTGATACAAAGTTAGATCTCCAGCAGCAGGTTAAATCTGTGCAGGAATATGCCATGGATGGAAAAGCCAAGGATATACTCTGTGTCTTCTTGTACAAGGTTCGAAAACCACACTGTCATGTGTTCCAACAAGACATTACAATTTACTTCCTCCCATTCAGATGTCATTGAGTTCTTTGCCAAATGCTCTGTGCTAAATGTTCAATTCTCAGAATATTGTGGGTTCTGATATTTGAAAGAAATATTGAAAATTAAAATAGAATATGCTCAATCTTCTTTCAGAGTTTTTCTTTAACCTTTAGTACGTTCTTTCGATTTTCATCTCTTATTCTTTGTATACTTAATGTCTAAGGCAATGTTGCAATTTAGAACATGAAGTGTGAAATGTCAGTGTTACTACAGCGTACAACAGTGAGAAGATACTACTTGCATTGTGTAATTTACAGACAGGGATTGCAGTTTAGGCTGCAGTTTCATACAGTGGGGTTCTGGCTCCATGGGTCAAAAGGTACTAGAAAGATACTAGAAACAGTACAAAAAATAAAACTGAGCTAAATTATACAAATACATTATTAGAGAACGATATTATACACACTAGACCTTACCTCTTAACAACAGGTAATACTTTTAGCTCAGTTTTCCACTGGAGCTCGAGTGAAAGGGAATGTGTGACTGCATAAAGCATCCCATAAACTCATGAAGGTGAACTCTGATGGGGACTCTACCATGTTCCTCAGGAGATTGTTCCAGTGATTAATTACTCTCATTGTAAAAAAAGTCTTTTTTATGTTAAGATGAAACCTCTCCTGAAATATCTTCTAAAATCTCCTTTACCTTCTTTGGTAAACCTTGGTTAAAAAAATAATGTGTAGCAGAGGACAGGGCTGTGTCTGCAGACATAATGGAAATTACATTAATTTTATCACGTGTGTGTATCTACCATGGGACAATATCTGCCTTTACATGTGTATCTGATCCATAAGATCATGTTAAGAAATGACAGTTCTGCAAAATGGAATTTTGATATTGGTTTAGGAGACGCTCTTAAATTTTCTAACAGGCTGTAAGGATGCATATACTAGGAACATGCAAAATTATATGGAATACAATCTAAGCATGTATTTATTTTACCTTCATGTATGTCATAGTAACTGTAACAGGGTGTCATGCCAGGCCTGCAGCAGAAGACAATTCTAACAAAAAAAAAATGTCCTAAGAGGTTGCTCTTTAGTGATTTAATCTGAATTTGAAATCTTAAATTTACATTTTTGTCAGCAGATTTTCATGATTGTCCTAATGCTTCTGAAACTACTTTCCAAATTATCTTAATGGTCTAATGATAAAGTAGTTTCTTTTTTTTTTCCTATCATAAAATGTTTTTTTTTCTCCAGCTGTAGTTAACAGAATGTAAGAATGAAGATACAAACCTTGTGTAGTATTTTTGAGTGTGCTTAACTCTGTCTGAAACATGCTCTGTGATGGAATCATGAGCAGAAAATTATTTTATTATTATTGATATGAATTAAAAATATCTGCCTGATTCTTCTACATCTCTGTTTTCCTTCAAACATCCAGACTTCTCATAACTGGGATCAGTGGAACTGAACTTCATATCAGCTATGCAGCATTGATCACTATGCTCCTAATCTCAGAGAATCTGAATCAAGATCCTTTTCTGATGCCAGTATCTCTGTTATAATAATAAACTTCTGATTACTCACTGCAGTAGTCTTTGATAAATATGTAACAGGACTGCCAGTGACACTATTACTCTGTGTTTTTACAACTCACAGAGGTCATTTATAATATTTTTGAGAAGTGAAATAAATACCATTTTCCCTCATTACTCAACAGATTTCTGACCATCCTATCAATTGAGTATCTCTTCCCCTCTCACTCAAATGTTTTTCCAGTTTGCCTGGGAGGAAGTGGGATAATGTGAGGTGAACAATGGAGGATGAGCAAGTGGGAAGGCACATCAAACAGTTCACCACAATCTAATAGAACAGAGAGGGAGAGAGAGAAAGCCTGAAAATTAAGGTTGGATCAGAGTAGAATTTATACATCAAGTGACTGCAGACTGCTGACACACATCCTGGGGCTTGTGGATACCACAGTGTGAGCATGTGTTATCTTTAAGATTTTAGGACTTTCTAAAAGATATATATACTGCCATAAAAAATTCAGCAAGTCATTCATATAACTTGTGAGATAAAATACTCTATTTGTTGAAATAAAGGCTTATCTCTCATATTAAAATACAAAAGAAACTCAGCATTTCTAGGCATGGGTTCATGCCACCTTAGAGTGATTCAGATGAACTGCAACCATGAGAGCTCAGAGTTGATTCCCTCATGCTATCTTTGAACACCAGATGGCACACGACTAAACATAGCCGCCTGAATGAAGGAAGGCAATTAAATGTCTAAATATACATACACAGATCCATTTTAGATGTCCCGAAAGACCTGAGATACCCACATGAGCTGGCATGTATCACCCAAGGTCTGTGGGAGTTCTGTGAAGTGTCATATTGGGACAGGCAGGATACCCTAGGACTTCTAAAATACTGGTAGATATTTAACATTAAGCACTTGAAATATTCAGTACAGAAGGCATGCAGTTACCTACAGACAAACATCCAACACCACTTGGGAGCCTGAGATGCCTCTATAGAGCAGAGGGGTGCAGCACAGCCCCAATGTGAAGCCTGCGCTGCTCCGGAGCAGCAGCAGCAGCAGCTCCAGACTAGGTGAGGCTCCTTGTGGTATCTGAAGTGACAAGGTAGCCCCTGCTTTTCATAAAACTGAATCCTGCTTTGTACAGCTAGGTGTGGGCTAAATGTCTGTAGATGGAGTCCCTGTTAAGATGTCCTTAATGTCATGTTGTGTTTGCAGAACTGTTGCATGTTCGGCAAGTCTGCCTGACAGTGTGCATCCACCACTGCCACCATCCCTTCATTCCTTTTAAAGAACATCCTTGTCACTTTATGTAAGCTCTAAATATCCCGGTTTGTAAGTCAGGTTGCCACTAGGCTTTTGTTCATATCAGCCATTAATGCTTAGCAGCTTCAGTGGTGCTGTATGGAGTGTAAAACAGTGGCTTTATGCTCCCTAACATTTCCACCTCCCCAAGAGCATAGCCAATATATTTCCTTCAGAAGTAGGGCATGGGCATTGCTGCTGCACATGTCAGAAACCAAACGCTGGGCAGTAAGTTTAACTCATGCAGATGAAAACTTCGTGCAAAGCCATTAACCTGAGGAAAAGGAAACACACATTGCTCCAGCCTGCACCCTGTAATAGACTCAAAGGCTCCTGTAAGTACCCCCATGGCTGTGGCAGAGAGAGGTCCTTCCCAGTCAACTTCTGTGAAACTTAAAGTGCAATTTCTGATTCAGAGGCCCATCAGCTGATTCTTCTGGTTCATATGGTCTGTTTTTGGAATCCTTTTGGAGCTCCTCTGTATTGCACCCATGCACGTGTCCTTTGGTGAAATTTTGTTCAGGTTTTCCATTTTTGCAGATAGCACTGCCTGTGTCCCACAGCACAACACAAAGCCCAGGGGCTGCCCTGGTGCAAGCATCAAGTAGTTATACCCAGTGCTGAGATCCCTCCTGAGCCTTCAAGCCGAACAGTCCCAGCCTTCTCAGCCTTTCCTCAAATAACAATCTTGCAATCATCTTCATCATCCATTGCTGGACTTGCTCCAATATGTCCATGTTGGCCCAGCACTGGACCCAGCACTCCCCGCATGACCTCACCAGCGCTGAGCAGAGGGAAGGATCAACCCCCTTGGCCTGCTGGCACCACTCTGCCTCTTGCAGACCAAGGCACCCCAAGTAACTGGCCTCCAGCTGGGCTTGGGCTGCTGATCACAGCTCTTTGAACTCTGTCATTCAGTCAGTATTCAATCCACCTCTCTGCCCACTGATCTAGCGATGTGCCAAGCCTGCTGTACAATAAACTTTCAGGTTTGGCAAATACTGCAAAATGATGCTATATTAAGAAAGTTGACTTGATGAATCTATATTATGACAACTACATTTTTAATGGGTCAAAATCAACGTTTGATACAGGTAAAATAATCATGATAGATCCAACACGATTTAGTTTTCACTAAGCAGAACTGATGTGGTTTCTTCTGTCTTCTTAGAATATTTCCTTTATACCCAAGAGGTAAGAAGCCATTCTAAAAGCAAGGATAGAATTTATGTTTCACATGTGGCTCAGAAGTAATTTCTTTATTGGTTTAGAAAGCATTTGCCTCTGTATATGTGTGTTGGGAATCTGGTACAAAAGCTATTGCTGAAAAGCATTTAATTCAACTGGTAAAAGATATTCTTCCTTGAAGTGCTGTTGATACTGATGAAAGGACCAAGCACATGGAATTATTGCTGCATTGCTGGATGCAATGACCATTTCTGGGGCTTAAATCCTACATCTTCAGACTGAAGTGGAAGTGCTCCTGCCCTGTGACTGGGAGTGACTGAACCAACCTGGCAACATTCCTGACTATTATCTACATCACCAAGAGAAAAATGTAACTCTTTAACAAACATCTTCCAACAGCAGAAAGAAACAGAGAAGTACTTCATAGTAATGTCCTTACATAGGTATTCATTTAGCACCATGATGCGAAGATATGAATCACACTTCACTGAAAGGTTAGATTTAAAAAAATTTTCAATTTATGCAGAACTCTTGAGATGGATCCTTCTAAAAAATGGAAAAACCTCTAAGATTTCTTTAAAAGGAGTTCACAGTGGAAAGGATGCCTCTTCAGAATAAATCATAGAATCAGAAAACATCAGAATAAAGTTTCATTATCTTTTCTCTTAAAAAAAAAGTGAATAAGGAAGAGCTGCCAGCAATCCATCACAATGAGCAGTGTATTCAGAGAACTGGATGCCCAGTTAGAGTGACTTCAAGCTCACTAAGAACACAACTGATTCCCAAAACTAGAATGCATCTAAAATTGAGTCCCATGCCTTCAAAATCCCAACTACCATAAGCCAAATCACTTGATACCGCATGTTAACTACTCTTGTGCCATCACTATTTCAAAAAATATTTCCTCCTCCATGTCAGGTACATTTGCAGTTTCAGAATCTCTCTCCTCTTTTTAGAAAGTGGCTGCTCTACAGCTGTTTGTTGTTCTGCACGTTGCCTTAGCTTGGTAAAGACATACAGAACAATAAACGAAAGAAAGCAGAACAATATCAACACGAGGACTCAAATTTTGTTTAACTCCCAGCTTACCTGTAAGCCATACCACTAATTTGGGATGCCAGTATTCTGGGATAAGACATAGCTTGCTTATTGAAAATCTGCCACACATTCTGATTTAATCTTTTGCTTAGTAATGAGTGGTGGGAAACAGAGCAAATATAGAATAGCTCCTCATTTTTTACTTAATTTATAAATGCAATTAAATCACAGACTGCATATTCTTTTTCGACATGTCTTTGTACTTTGCAGGGGTTTTTTTAAAGAACTTGTCAAGCCGTGGTTTTATCCGTGTAATAAAGTGGCATCCCTGCACACTCTTTTGGTTTGGCAAATTCTAAATTCAGGGAGAGTCGAGATGACGTGAGGATCAAGCTGAAGGATGTGTGATCTATAGAACAGACTCCTCTCAAAGGTGTGAAATGAAACACCCTGTTACTCAGGCTATGCCTACAAAAGCTTCCCGAGGCTTACATGAAAAGCATTTTTTGGTGCAGCCCGCCAGTGCTCCAGCTCCTAGGGACACGAGCCAGCCCTGCACTGAGCCCCAGCCAGAAAGCTGAGCTGGAGGCAAAGTACATCAGCTTGGATTCAGGGCTGTGCCAGCGTGGGGATCCATGGCTCCTGTTCGGGAGCTGGCTGGCGTTCGGGTGGAGCTGAGACACTCCTGCCAGCAGAGCAGCGCTGCCATTCCCCAGATCATCTTCCCTGCTGACAACAAAGCCTGCAGCAACCCTTCCTCTTCCCCACCAAGTGTGGGGTTTGGGAGGATGACAGCAGAGTGCTGCTGTCAATCACTCTTACGAGCAGTGGCTGAGGCCTGTACAAGGGAATTGTACCAAAGAATTGTTGAAGGCTTCATGAAACTCAGTGCATCTCCCTTGTTTCTCTCCCACCTGTTCCCCCATAAATGTCTATCTTTTTTTCTTCTGTGATACTTTAACACAGCTCTCTTATGTATTTTGGTCCTGATTAATCATTAAGGAGTAACATTTTATTAACTACCACACATTTCTCTGCATTTGTACTTGGAATTCCAGGATCTAACACTGGGACAAACTGTGAGAAGGTTTTGGATACTGCTGGAATCACTGTCCCATTTCTCTCTGAGCACATTATTTCCTGAAGCTGGACAAGCTACTACAATCAAGTGCATCCAGTACTAAAAAAACAAAACAAAACCAAACCAAACCAAACCAGTTTGGAAGATTTTTCTGCATATAACTTCCTAAAATTTGGTCAAGATCACAAAAGCCCCTTCAGATTTCTCTGCCCAGTTTTTGGAAGTCCTAGACTTATATGTAAGGCATAATGATACAAGCCATGGATGCAGGAAGATGCTGGGCATCCTGATTTTCAAGGACCCTGCTGCAGTCTGCAAATGCTCTCCCCTTCCCATTATGAGAATCCCAGGCTCAGTTAACACTGATTTCAAACGAACAGTAGAGAATGAAGTCTTCACCTGTTACTAAAATATTGAGCTTACGTGTCTGAAGAGTTGATTAAAAGAAATTAATTTAAATTAGCATTAATAATTTTCTTTTCTGATACGCTGAATTTCATCTTCTGTATCCATAGCAAAATGGAGAAATATTTTCTGCATCGGATTATTTCTCCTCAGATAACCATGAGGATTCCATCCAAATAAATGCTTTGTGTTATTCAGTGATATCAGGAAAAATACATTTGACTGTAACACAAGGATTTTCTGTTCACTGTTATTCAGGTTGGTTTGCTGCCTGGCACCAATTACCTGCTTTTCCGTCTCAGAGGTCAGCTCATCTGCCTGTCTCTTCATTCTCTTCAGTTGTGTGATCTCATCCACTATCGTTTGCTTCTCATTAAAATAAATCTTTAGGTAATGAAAAAGATTATTTTAACAGGGGCAAGTCTGGGGTTTTGGTTGGTTTGTGGGTTCATTGGTTGGTTTTTTTTGTTTGGTTTGGTTTGATTTGGGGTTTTTTTTAGAAGGTATTTTTAAAATCCTTATTTGATAACCACACACTAGCAAAAGTAAAAACATGTATGTAACAAGCAACAAGGATAATTATAGATCATTTTACCCCACAGGTAGGTCTATTATTTCTTTAATCAAGTTATGCATATATTAAGTGTTATCCGTACCAAGGCTGGTACTAATTGAAATGATGCATGATTACTGCATAATTTAAAATCTCTTCAGATTTCAGAATTGGGTTTGGCCTAGCAAAGGCCTTTGTTGCTGTTATTATTTTAGAACCAAATTAATTGTGCCCTTTAAACCCTGTATTTAATTTCTACTCATTTTATCTGCCTACAGTTGTCTCTTTTGCAGACTGCCTTCACCACTGGCTGGTCCCACTCAAGCCTATTCAATGGCCAGCAAGGAAAAGTTAAGCAAGCCCCATAACAATGCAGGTTACTGCTTCTGCTTCCATTTTGTAGAACTATCATTTTAAGACATCACCAAGAAGAATAATAGAAAAGTTCATACTAGCTTTTATCCTAAAGTGGACATTATTTCTGTCTTGATTGCATGTAAATAGACTCAGCTTCAGTACTTTAGACTGAAAAATACTAACACGGATTGCCATGATATATTCAAGCCAAAACAATGACTGATCCAAGTTAGATTTGCTGGAAACACAAACATTTAATCCAGTACTTTTCCTGAGAAAACCTCAGAAACTTTTTCAAGTAACCTTGGTAAAATATATTCAAAAGTTTCTTTGGGCCCTTTTCTAATACAGAATTACATCACTGTTCCCTTTATTACTGAGACGGCTATGAAGGAGCAGTGCACCGTTTTACCACTTGATGGTGCCAAATGTTTTACACAATCAAAGCTAAAAATGCTTTAAAACCAGGTCATCTTTTGAAAAACAGTTTAAGTTGAAGCTTGAATTGTATGTAATGTTCATGGGAAACATACATTTCCCATTTGATATCAGGGATGTTTGAAGATTAGGCATTATCATTCACTTACTGTAACTTCAGCACTGAAAATTGTTTTAAATGTGTGTATCTTGTGTAAATCTTTTATATGTGTGTGTGTGTGTGTGTGTGTGTATCTTAAATATCAGCACAACGTTCCAGTGATTCCTCTGGCCTCCCCCTCTTTGATGCTGAGCTACTTGGTGTTTATACCCTTTAGGTGAGGACAACTAGGCATGTACAGCTCTCCAGCGTGCTCCTTTTTCCCATACACATCCCTGACAGTGTGTCTACTGTGCAGGCATCTCCTTTCCCAAATCAGCATCATGTCCTCGCCATTTGCAACACTCTCATTTATATTTGAGTCCAGGATAAAATTAGCTGAGCTGAGCAGGTTGACTCAGCAGTGAAATGTGACTGACTCATAGCCCTTGGCTTAGCATCACCATGAGCAGAATTTGGCAAGAGGAAGCACAAGATTGTTCAGGGGGCTCTTAGCTTCAGTTAGCACAGAGAATTTAGGTAAGACTGATTTGATATTTAGGACAGGGAGGTATGCTAGGGCTTAGCAGCAATTCAGCATCAGAAGAGGAACAATAATTAGAAAGAATGTGGGTGGAGATCTGTGCTTGTTCCTTAGGACTTGGATGTAGTGAAAGACAGTGGGGTGAGAGAAGGCACTTGTATGTACTTGTTAAGGAGGCTGAAGGCAAAATTTACAGGCAAATTGACATTTTGGTGCAGTGTGACTGACTTTGGAGAAGTCACAGGAAGGAGACTGCCCCGGTGCTGCTACTCCTAACCTTTTGTACATAGCACATTTTAGGCCACAGAGGAAAGATCTCAATTGGCTTGCTCTGCTCCATGATGGTCATGAACAACATGTTGTACATTTACAAACTCCTCTTGAACACTCATTTCCCTAAGGGCTCTTACGAAGTTGCAGCGAGCATTGTGTGCAGGTCTCTTTTACAGCCCACAGGGAGTTAGTGGGCTATATGCTTAACAAGCCTGTGGGTACCTTCTGAGAGGATAGAAGAAAGAGAAAATTCTGCATCGAGGCAGATTTGCAAAGGGAAACTGAAAATTACGGTCAATGCAGAATGAAACAAATGTAAGGAAGGAAATTGCAGAAGGCCCCTGTCTCAAGGACACCTTGATGATGTTAGGAAGCTGTTTAGCTGCAAGAGTTACACCGAGGTGCAAGCCAAGGTGTTGAGTGGGCACCGTTCCATGCACTTGGGCAATTAACCACCAGTCCTGTCCTGTGAAAGATGCCTTGTGACTTACTGCAGCTGGGAAAGGGATTTAGTTACACTTTCTGAGATCTGTGCTATGGTAGAAGTGTCTCAGCCATGTCTCTGCAATCATCTTCACTCCTGCTTAATTTCTGATCTCCTGGTTAGCTTCTGAGCAGAGTGGGATGTTGGTGTCAGAAACTAGGTTCAAAAATGCCAATAACTTCCACAATTTTTAGAGTATTTGCAAAATGTGTTTGCATAATAATCTCATTACTATTATGCATGGCATCTATCTGCTACTTTTGTATTTTTAAACTGATTCACAAAAGTCCAATTTAATCGTATTAAACAGCACCTGTCCTCAGCCAGTGCTCTAACCCAAGAACTTGAATACACAAGCCTGTTAGAGCACAATTAGCATCAAATTGTGAAATCACACAGCTGCCTCCCCAACTCCAACATGCTCACAAAGCACTTTTCAAGGCAGTTTTTTCCTGGAAAACATTTCATGCTTCCAGCTGCTCAGTTCCAGTTTTTTCATCTGTTGTGCTGAAAAGAGCACATAGTAATTAAAAGTTCAATTTACTCTATTCTATTGAAAGAATGTTTCTGTCTGTTCTGTGGCAAGACCTCAACTGTTACAGCTCTTCTATCCAACTCTCACTTTCAGCACCCACCTGTTTAGCTGGGATGGGCTCCTGGTTTCAGCCTAGCACTTCTGACACGCCCTGGCACGTAAATTTGCATTCCCAGCTAATAAACAGAGCTGTTGTAATCTTAGGTCACCTATGGTGGGAAGGATTTATTAGCATACATTGCCTCACCACAGTTGCACATACAGTTCAATACAGCATTGTTGCCAGTGCTGCTGCTTAAATGTGTGTGAGAATTAATGTGTGAGCCCACTGCAATCAGAGGAACGTCATTAAAAAATTGATAGCACTTAACAGGATTCAAATGACACACATAGCTATATATAAAGTACATAGCAAAATATACTTTAATATAATAACTAATACTGCAACTTGTAATAATGCATATATGTGTATATATACATAAGATAGAGGGAAAAATAATCTGCATATAAGAAATACACTATTTGATTATTTTACTGCTTTACATAACCATCAAAGTGAAACAAATCACTCAGTCTAAAAGTTTGTCTATATATATGTCCACAATGTCAATAAGCAGGCTGAATTTTTTTCTGATGAGTTACCTTACCAGTGTGGGTGGAGAAAATGACAAGCAAGGATTTTTCCTTCTGGAAAAAAATCTGCCCTTTAGTTCTCAAGGTGCATGAGAAGTTGGTGGATGGGTGAAAGTGGAACATTTGGAGTCATTTAACAAGTGGGGTTTGAAATCTGGTTGAATAGAGAATACCAGAACTGTGAAAAAGGCTTTGGAAGGACCCAAGCCCTTTCCCAGCTGGGCATATATCAGCAGTTTACTTATTGGTATTTAGAAAGAAGATTCTTTTCTCTTGCCAGAATATTTAGCTTCTGCCTGGTGCATGGTTTCTTGAAACTCTTTTGGAAGCAATAATCAAGAGGGCTCTTCACTGCTGGAGATGGTAGACTAAAATAGAAAGAGTAACTGCTATAATTAGAGCTATTCGTCAGATTATTGCATTGAAGAGACAGGACATATCTATATATAGGCTTATAAAGTGAAACAAAAATCTATATTTGAGGAAACATGGAGTAACCAATAATCAAAAAAAAAAAAAAACAAAAAAAAAGAAGTGTCAGAACTAATTTTATTTCCAGAAGAAAAAAGTTAATCAGGAAGAAATTGAAACAACCTCCTAGATTCTAGAGTCTCTTCACCCTGTCTAGCAACCTACCCAGATCTCTCTTCAGTACAGACTAACTAGGATTCAGGAATGAGACCTCGGTGTTTGAGTGGGACTTTCAAAAAACTTTCACTTCCTTATTTACTAGCAGTCAAAAAAGCCAATCATACATGAAAAATGATAAAGCCATTATAAAATTCCATATTTTCCCAGATATTCAGGACTTTGTGTGTGTCTCATCTAGGTTCTGTACTGTACTGTACCACCTATCTCAAAAAACAAAAGTAGAACTGGAAAAGGACCAGAGAACAGCAATAAGAACAATCAAAGTATTGGAAGAATTTCTGCTGTGTGAGCAGCTCACAGGTTAAGGCTCTTTAGCTTGGAAAAGACATGTTGGGTGAAGGAGAACAGGGAGAATTTTACATCATGTTATATAGAGCAGGGACACACAAGTCACACAGCATGGAGGCAGTGGGCAGGGGCTGACAGTTCACTGTCTCTTCCTACACAGTGCATACTGGATTCTAGTAGTAATTCCAAATTCAAAAAAATACTGATTCAGGTAACATGTGCTAACTTTGCACCTCCCTTGCTTGGGAAATGAAAATTTGCATTTGTTCAGAAGTTACTGGGAAATTTCATTTTAAAATACCTGTAAGGCCAACAAACCACAAAAAATACCACTTCTTCCCCAGCAGACCCTGCAGACTCTCCAAGAGTGCTTAACAAGTTCTGACACTACTCAAGCTGTGTGCTACCAGACTCTGATCCAGCACAGCTGCTGTCACAAGTTCCCAAGGACCAGATATTGATTCAGGAACACTGTTGTGAGCTACCAGGAGAACACTACAGTGTCTGGGGGATCAGAAGTCTGCCTCAGAGTGGCTGTTCCCACACTGTTCTCTCTGTGCTGTCCAAATGTCCAGAGTCTACCTGTGAAATATTTGACACTTCCAACTGAAAGGTAGAAAGGGACTGAAAATCTGTTAGAAAAATGACATGTGAGTGACCAAGAATTGGAAGCAAATATGTTGCCCTCTGGTAGCAAAACAGAGGATACTTATGATCAGTTTACTAAAATGTAAGTGGTCTGTCAAACTGTGAGTGTGGGAGGAAGAAATAATGAAAAAATGCATTTGTGAGACTGAAAAAAGTATTTATCATCTACAATCTCAGTCTGGCTTTTTTTTTTTTCTGCTGAACACTTTTTCTGCTGAAAACTACACTCCTTTTACTTTAGGGCCAAATGGAAGTTACCAGCTTGAGATCATAATGCCTAGAAGAAAATATTTAGTGTTTTATGGTGAAAGTTTCATTCACCTCATTAAATGAACGTTTTCATGCAAGTAGTCGGCCATCTGCCTTATTGTCTCTCAGGTCAATCTAGTAATAATCTTAAAAAATGAAATAAAAGTCCATATTAAAAATGCATTCAGATAGAAATTCGCATGCTTGGTGTCTGATAGAATTCCACAAAGTCAACATCAAACTGCTGTCACCTTCTTGCTGAAAGCAGTATGTCCAGACATGCTAAAACTTTGAACTATGAATATGTAACACTGGTCTCAGCCTCTGTAATACCTACAGTAATGTTTCAACTAAATTAGTTCTAACTAGTTAGATTGATAAAGCATGATACACAAAGATTGCTGTTTGTGAGTAGTATCATTTACCTAAAAATATAATTTTAGACATAACATCTGAACATATTAGTCTAAAAAATACTGTCTACCAAGACAATTTTTAGAATAAATAATGGAAGGCTATGTAATTTTCTTTCTCACCTTTTAAAAATGCTGTGCCATTTTCAGCTGGCCTTGACTCTTATGCTTGTTTATTCCTAGTTGGTGCTACACAGCTCCCGTCTAAAAACTTTTCCTGGCTCCTACGAATCCCTCTAGAAAGATCCTGATTATTCAGCGTGAATTGGAACTGGACTCATTTACATTCCAAACCACAACTTTGTTTGTATCAAGGCACATCAATGGATGGATGTCTGAGGCTTCTTAAGGCACAAGTATCGAGATGATGCTGTGGATCTCTGGCTTAGATCCACATGTTCAGAGGCCAACCAAGAGGAAGCAGGCAAAACCTTCTGTTTGTGATGGGCTAGGGCAAATCTGCAGAGACCCAGAGCCTCTCTGCTGAGGCAGTGACTTATTGAGGACTGTGTGAGACATGACATGCTGCCTCTGATAAAAGTTTCCGATGCATCAGCAGGATCATGTGGTGGGTGAACGTATCTTTCTTGTGCAGTTTCACACATAAAAGGGAGGTAATGCTAAAGGGAGGTTCAACTACCTTTGAACTCACACACAATAAAATGGAGAGTATGCATCAGGCTAAACTCTATTTTGAAAATGCAGTTATAGCCCATTATTTTGCAAAAATCTTGCAAAGATGTGTGCTTTTACCACCCACTTTTCAAGCAGTTCATTGCCCTTTAATACAGGAGTTTGGGCAGCATTCTTCAAACACATAAGGCTGATGCTAGGCTCCCAAGTAAATGGCATCTTTTCAAAAATACCTCACATCCATCAAATCCACTGAGATCGGTCATATAGTGACCCTACCCCATTTCAATGTCTTTCTGAACAGCACTCTAGTGATTGTGTCCAATTCAGTTTTCTGTTCATAAGAAAAGAGCACAATATTCTTATTCAGTGAAGTCACTGCATTTTTTCCTTTTCATTACATGAAACATGTCTCATAAAAATGCCTTGATTTGATTTATAATAATGAATATGCTTGATGTGCTGTTCTTCTCCAAAGTAATTTTTAACTTTCATTAACTCCCGCACAAATTCATTAAATGCCTGGTCACAGAAGAGCATGTCCTACAATATTACTTAAATGTGATGTAAACCACTAACACACAATAAATGTAATGCCACGTCTCTTAACCCAGTTGTCCCTTTTCTGGCGTGGTGGGCTGCCAAAAAAATAAGCAGGTATGAATGTGAGAGATTTAGCAAAATGAAGTGCTTCGTCTCCTAAGGCTTCATATATTTGCCAGTATAACCGGACTGAATAAGAAACCTTTTTCCACGTTTAGTTATATCAAACTATATACAGAATATATAGTAATAATATATTTATATGGAATATATATTATAATGTACCTATATACAGAAAAAGGGCTTTGAAAGTGAACTCTTACCTTACTGGTTTTAGCATCTATCTAGAATGACAGACTTTGGTGAACTGCATGGCCTAAAAGAAATGATAAACTGAATGATTAAAACACACAGTTAAGCTTAGCAGGAGTGCAGTAACTTGAAACTATTTTAACAAGTTCTTAGAATTTGACATCCTTTTAAATCAGCTTTTTTACTATTAAAAAATACCCAAAACATCACAACTCTGAAATATTTTAGGCTAGACCATTTACAGAATAAATCTAATCAACAATTATTTACAACAAATGAGTAGATTGATGGCTTTTTTATTCTGCAGAACTGTGATGATTTAAAGTTAAGTTTGCTAAGCAATTTTTGACTTGTTATATAAATGCCACATTTTTTAAAATACAAAAATAAAGACAATTAATTTTATTTAATAAAAAAATGAAAACCATTATTATTAATTTTTATTAGCAGTTTTTGATATCCTTCCCTAGCAATTGTTTGGCTGGTGGCACACACAGCGCCAGAAAGGGATTAGAAAATTCAAGTTACAGGAAATTTTTGCTGGAGATTCATGTATATTCAGACTCAAAGCTTGAAGAAATAGTCTCCATGGCCAGGAAATACCTGGTCAAAACTATTGGTACTTTTAAATTTCTATTCCTAGCTCCAGAATTTGTTCTGTGTTTGTCCACTTACCTCTTCTCATCTTTATACTTTTTCGTACACGCTGCAAGTAGCATTATCCAATATACAGCTGGCTCACTTTCCATGATCTAATTACCACTGCTGTGCTTTAATACTAATGATCAAAAAATGAAACCTCACAATGAAATTAAAGGGAAAACCTTATATATGTACATATGAAAATCTCCATTTTATCCTGGGATTCCAGAGAAATGAGGCTTAGAACACTACATTGTGTGGTGGCCTAGAGCAACCACGCTCAAATAGGATTTTTGAAAATCAGTACCTGGACAAAAGCAACTGAAGTAGGAGTGCTTCAGTCGGGAGAAAGAGTGAGGCACCCAGCCAACACTTCCTGGTGAGCAGCCAGCCTGCCTGCCAGCTCCTGAAAATCAGTCTGGCAACCCTCATGGCTCTAGTAGATGATCAACTGGCACCAATGTGCTTCGGAAAAAGCTTTGGAGCATGTGATAATTCTTGCTTAGCTAGAGATGGGAAGAAGGCACTTAACAAGAATTTAGGGAACACGTAGCAGAACTAGAGACATTTAACAGGGAGAGGTAAGTTCATATAGGCTGTATCAGATGAAGACAGGTACTGATGGAGGGGCACAGAAAATAAATTCACAAGAAAACAGACATTTTAGTTTTTCCGTTCATGGAACAGCTAATTTTAAATATGGTATGCCTAACAAGCTCAGGAACCAGCAGAAACAATACCAGGACTCTGCTTTCAATCACTGAGTTGTATAAAAGCTTTTGGGTGCATCAGTCTAATGTGGTCAGTTTCTAACCTATACAATGTACATTTCTCATCAGATGTGCCTTCCTGACAGCAGTTTTCCTTTATCTGGCAATCCTATTTTGCTATCATCTTTATAACTTAAAAATCTTTTTTTGGTTCTTGTTTCACTTTTTAATATACATAAATTCAAATCAACAACCATCTTCCAGGTCCTTGTTCTTATCTTAAAGGGTGTAGACAATCATTATATAAAAAGGCAATTACTAAAGCAAAGAAATACATTTTCACATTGGAATGCAGATAATTCAGTGCCAAAGAATGCCACTGAGATAAGCAAATTAGCGAAAGAGTAATAATAAAAAAGCCCTAGAGGTGTACATGGACAATAAAACAGGCAGCAGTTAAATTATTTCACTACAGTTCTTTTGTTCTGCAGCATGACAAACCACCAAGGAATGAACAGTGCTATTGGCTTGCTGTTGTTATCTACCTATACATGAGAAGATATCACAGAATAACAGAACGGGTCAGACTGGAAAGGACCACAATGGATCATCTGGTCCAGCCTCCCTGCTTAAGCAGGGTCATCCTAGAGCACATGGCACAGGACTGTGTCCAGATGGTTCTTGAATATCCCCCGTGGGGGAGACACTACAACCTCTCTGGGCAACCTGTTCCAGTGCATGGCCACCTGCACACTGAAGAAATTCTTTGTCATATTCAAGTGGAAGTTCCTATGAGTCTGTTTTTGCCCATTGCTTCTTGTCCCATTGCTTGGCACCACCAAGACCTGGTTCCGTTCTCTTGGCACCCTCCCTTCAGATACTTACAGACATTGATGAGGTCCCCTCTCAGCTGTCTCTTCTCAAGGCTGAATAGGCCCAGCTGCCTCAGCCTTTCCTCATAAGAGATGCTCCAGTCCCTTAATCTCCTTTGTAGCCCTCCACTGGACCTGCTCCAGGAGCTCTGTGTCTCTCTTCTACTGACGAGTCCAGAACTGGACACAGCACTCCAGATGTGGCCTCACCAGGGCTGAGTAGAGGGGCAGGATCACCTCCCTCCACCTGCTGGGAATGTTGTTCCTGATGCTCCCCAGGATACCACTGGCCTTCCTGGCTACATGGGAAAAGGGCTGGCTCATGGACAGCTTGTTATCCACCAGGACATCCAGGTCCTTCTCCACAGAGCTGCTTTCCATCAGGTCAACCCCCAGCCTGCACTGGTGTCTAGGGTTATTCCTCCCCAGGTGCAGGACCCTGCATTTGCCTTTGTTGAATTTCAGATGGTTAAATATATATATATATATATATATATATAAACTTTTATATATTATTACAACACAAATTGTTACATATTAAATATGTACTTTAAAAAAAAGTAAGAGTAAAAGCTTTCATACCATAGTAATATGATCATGCATACATATAATAAACTGAATCCTGTAAATGTATTTTTCTAAATTCTGTGACTTGACTTAGGAAGTATTTGCTGGCTGTATTCACTGTAGGCAGAGAAACTCTATGCTGAATGATGCACTTTTTCATATCTTGATAGGTCTATGAAAAGATGATAGTTAAAAAAATTATACTTAGCAATATGTTACCTTTATGCAGATTGACAGGACTGGGTCCCATAACTTCTTCCAGCGGCAAGACAAGGATGTGCAAAGCTCTGCTATGACTTAGACCTACAGCTCAGGGAGAGCCAGCACCCTACACACCAAGTTCAGGGTGCTGGGACCTGCTGAAATTCCCATGCACACACCCCACACTTACCCCTCAAACAGCTGGAAAAATGGCAGCTCAGGACAGGTTGCCACAACCAAAGCGACGACTGCAGCTCACATTCAGCCGCTTTTTTTCTGAGAACTCCTCATCTGACAGGCTGCCATGTGAATAAGCAGATCCAGCAGAGACAGCTGCTACACTTATCCACCATCAGGCAGACAAGGGGTCCCCACAAAGGTTGATTTTTATGAAGTACAATTCTGACAACCATATTTAGTCCCTGAATGCTCTTTTGTGGGAGAGGAAAGTCAGCCTTTCTCTATCTTGTCTCCTTTTACTGATACAGGAGAGATAACATCGCTACCATCATTTCTAAGGCTCAAAGCCATGAAACAGCTGACTCAAGATTACAATACATAAATAAATGATAGCTAGATGGAGGCTCAGTGTTGCCTGAAATCTAAGTAATCTATTTGTTAAAAATAGCATCAAAAGGGGAGTGGTGACATAGGGTGCTTGTTGTAAAGGAATTTGAGAAAAAGGAAACAGTAGACACCAAAGGTCTGAAACATTGAAGGTGTTACTGGAAAGCTCTGCTGAATTAAAGTTTGTTTGATTTGGCAAAGGTTTGTCACTGAAGTGTTTATTATTAGCTCTGACTTGTCCATCACCTCATAAAAGTCAGATGAAATTAAAATGGAGCCATGTTTTTGAAAGTATTTTTTAATAAATAATAAACATTTTAAAACAAATAATAAACAAACTAAAGGCTAAAATAGACATTGCTTGAAAATAAAAGAAGTTAAAATTAAGAAGAGGGGAGAGCTGTGGAGAAATGCCTGGAGTAGGCTGGGGCAGAGGGAGACTGGTGCCACACCATACCACCCTTGTGGACGTGTCCTTCCCACCACTCCTTCTCCCAGACACCATTTTCTGCTCCGTGAATGTTCTGGGGTGATGCGCCAATGACTGGAGCCTGCCATTACTGTTATTTGACAAGGTATGAGTTAAAAGAAAAGAATCTACAAGGCAGTTCTTAGGGAGGAAGGGGCTGGACAGCTGGGGAGAAGAACCGGCCATGCTTCCCTGCCAGCGACTGAAACACAGAGCCAGCCCAGCAGGGAGACTGAATCGCTCAAAGAACAAGCTGGTTTTATACACTGACAAGACCTATCACACACTGCTTTATCAGCAGCACACCCTCTGATTGTCTCTGTATTGGGTGACCTGCCTGTCAGCTCCCGGCAGGCTCCTCCTCCCAGGGTCTGTGCTGCCATGTGCTTCTGCAGGCACATCCCACAGCCCGCAGCCCAACTCCATCCCACCTCTTCCATACTTCCCCCTCGGTGGATGAAGGCAGCAGCGCCCTGGGTGCCGGGCCTGAGCACTGGAATGATGCCTTATCCATCAGACCGTGCTGTGCTGTTGGGAGCGTGACTTGGGAAGCCAAGCACCATGGGGGTCATCAAAACCCCCTCTCACCTGGCGTCAGCCTCAGGGCCATCCCTCACCAGCCAGCAGGTACATACAGATTCCTTCACAAAAACCAAACAAAAACCCACCCTAGCCCCATGGTCCCCTCACCCCCAAAAAAACCCCAAGGAAAAAGAAAACTCAAACCAAAACCAAACACCCAAAACAGGCTCACAGGTAACTTTTTAGATGCATCATGCACATGCTAAATAAAAAATCACAAAAATCAAAATGAGGAGTGTACAAGTGTACAATTATCAGCAGAGGAATGTCTACAGAGTCCCATTTAATCATACAGTGCTGCTTTTCAGGCTTAACTGGCATTGTAATTTTATTTTGATTTACTGCACTTTTTCTCTTACCTACTTAGAATGTTGAGAGACTGTCCAACATTTCTTTAGCATAAAAGAGAACAAAACAGACAGCAGGCAGACAAAAGTGGGCAAGGGGCCCCTAAAATGGCATTTCATTTAGAAAGAAATATTTCTAGAGAAGTAGTGTTATTTATGTCCAAGTTGGTCAAGGAGGCGAGGTCTGGGCCAGCATAGAACATGGATTTGGATGCCTACAACACTCTTACAGGATCACGAAAACAAAGCTTAGCTTCAGATTATTACAGTATTCCAGTCAGGGAAGTATTAAAGAAGACAAAAACAGCCTGGGGAAAGGCTGTGATGATCATGAAAACATACAAGAGAGAGTAAGAGGACAAGCTAGGTGGAAATTAGGTTGAGAACATTGCTCAGATCAGGTGGAAAAAAATTAGCCGATAGTGAGAACAGTACACTACACAGGGGACAGATTTGCACCACTTCACAACTTTGCAACCCTCTGTCTTACTTATCAGCATCTCATCCATAGGAGAGTGTTTTCTATGGTCAATTAGGATGGAAGAGACCATATCCCTTCCATCCTCACTGGATCACTGCTGGGATCCACTATGACATTAACCCTACCTAGGGAACTTCAATGCAAGAATTAAAATGACCTAAAAATACTGCAACAGAGCAATGCTTCAGGGAGCCCAAAATCTCCTCTGACAGTAGGTAAAACCAGGTATCTGGGGGAGGATGCAAAATACCGCAAACAAATACTACTATCTACTACTCTTCAGGCTTCCAAACGTTTTTGACTCAAAAGACTTTCTGAGACAAACCAGGTATTCTATACATTAAGTGACTTGCTACCACTTTCTTTCCTGCAACTGCTCCAGTACTCGTGTCAGCCCTCAGCATTTACACTATCCTTTGGCAAGAGACTTCACTAGTCTTTCATTGTTTCATCAAGATTCACCTTTTGTTTTGTTACAGATCCCATCTGGTCACTGTTTTGTCCGTCCTGTATCACTCAGAGACCTTTGGTACAAACGTGATAACCAATATCCATCAGTCATATCACTCCATGCAAAGAACCTACCTCTATTTTGTTGTTGCCCAAAACCCATTTATTTGACCACTGTAACTAGCTCTCATCTCTACAGTCCTGGGTAATTCAAGATTGTTTATTACCCCATTGCTTACCTTTTTCTTTACATAATTTTCAGATATGTTCAAGAGTAAAGCCCAAACACAGATCTTTGCAGAATTCAACGAGCATCCTCCCTTCATGGCAAAAGCTATTTACTCCAATTGATCTGTATGTTCTGACCATACTGTGCCCACCTTGTCCATGGCGAGATTCTCCTTCTTAGCCCGTGTCTAGGTTTAATTTGAAGGTATTGCAAGGAATTACAGAACTTGCTGACCTGCCAGTAAGGTTTGTGTTTTTTCCTTCGTAACAGCTGTATTGACTTTATAAATGGGTAACAGCTTTACATGGCTGCTAATTCTAATTCAGTATTTCACATACCCTACAGAGCTTCATTTCACTGCTCAAGCCAAACTACCAAGCAAATAATGAGAACCCTCAAAAGCACATGCCAGTCAGCTGAAGGGGAGCACGTAAAGATTATAATTCTGTATCTGTAATCTCTGTGGAACACATTAGTCCTATTTACTTGGGGACATACCATATTTATAATCAAAGTCTGCTGTCTGTCTTTTGTCAAACAGTTTGAGATTGCAGGTGAGAAGTTAGCCTTTAACTTCAGTTTCAGCTCCAGGGCTATCGATTTCTTCGGCCAGCTGACTATCCTTCCATTGCTGCACACTGCACGCTAGAATTCCTGCAGATAAGGAACCTCTGGTATGATGTCCTTGACATTTTGTTGCAAATCTTGACTGTTTTGGAGGAGGCTGGGGAGAGAGCTAAAAGGTTGGTACTCCACCAGAGGGACCAAGCACAGGCCTCCAGATTTTGCTGGATATTTCTCGGCAGGGAATTATTTTTCAGCTTTATTTCCTACAGAAGTGAAGTGTAGGTAATGGTGATACCTTGTCTGCCTGTTCATGAATGTGCAAGTGCAACTTCATAATGAGGTATAGTGTTTAAAAATCCCCAACACACCAGTCAACACATTCCATCAATACTGACAGCTCACCAAGTAAGGAAACTGAACACAGTTCCTTTCCAGAGAAAAGAGGCACCTGCTTCAATTAATGGGTTACCTATATCAAGTTTACAGCTACAGACTGCTTTATCTAAAACCCGTTCAAAGTGATAGAGCTTTAGGAAGTAGTCATAACAAGGGAATGGGAAAATTGAATTCCAGCAATTTTCTCCTCATTGTGTTCGGTTATTTTAAGCTAACATTTTAACATTTCTTGAGAAGGTAAAACTCGGTGTTGCATATTAAGAAGCTTTTAAAAGTGAAAGCAGTAGCCAGAGATAAGACCACATGACAGGGAGTATTTTACATTAAAATATTCGCCACAGTAAACTGGCTTTTTACCTCTGCTTTCGTTTTCAGTGTTAAAGCAGTTAAAGACTGAAATGACTGTAATACAGTCTGTATTACAGACTGTAATACAGGGTTTGAGAACACAAAGATTCTGAGGTTTAAATTATTTGGTGTGATTGTTTTTTTTTTTTGAAGATTATATAAATATCATAAAAAATATTACAGATTTAAGCAAGACTCCTTGGAGATTGTCAGCTATCTTTCATGCATAGAATTGCTTAAAGAAAGAGTTAAACATTCAGGCAATTTCATTTTTCTTTTTTAAAACTTTATTAGGTAGACATTACTAGATGACATTGTCAAACCCCTTGTGTGCAAGTGAACGAACTCTACAATGTATGTCTCCCCACAATTAATCAAATCCACTGCCCCCCACCCCATTTCTGAATACTGATTCTAAGACTGGTGGAGTGCATTCAAATACTACTTCACATTCTTCCATTTCGTCGTGGGGAAGCACTTTTTCAGTCTGTTGCTAACAGGGGCTTGGGATGTCAGTGTAAGTGAAAGGAATGCCTTTAAAGGAAACAAAGTACCGCAAGTTTTGTCTTACGAAATTCAGTCTCATACGAACAGCAGATTCATCGCAGAGTCTTTTAAAAATTAGACTGCCTACCGTGATTGTATTTAGCAAAGTGAAGCAATACAGAGACATACCTACTACTAAATACTAGTGAGGTAACATTTTGAAAATAAAACTGTTAAAAAATTCACTTACTTTCGAAAGGTCCTGTCCAGCAGGACAAACATTGGCAGAACACCTTCCCTTGTATCCATGCATGTACATGTGCATATACAACCTGTGTCTACTATAGCTTTTTAAAGAACAAGATTTTAGTTATACATTCATCAGGACAAGTTTAAAGATCAGACATTACTATGGTAGATTCAACAGAAGACTTCAATGAACCATCTTCTTAGACCTCCTAAATGAAAAGGCACTCTGAAGAGGGCAGCAAGAAATAATCCTTACAAAACATTGACATGAACTAAAGCAGCCACATAGGTAGCACACTCAACAGTGATTATTGGTATACATTTAAAATACCAACTTGAAGATGAATTATTTGTAAAATATTGCCCAAGACTACTTAATATTTTCATCAAGTTATTACAGCATCAAGACCATTGTTGCAATACTATGCAACAGAAAATACAGTATCAGCTAAATGCAAGACAAAGATAATGGGGAAATTTTATCAGCATTTTGGTTGTGTGTCTGCTGGTTCTAGGAGAGAAAAAATTCATTTAAGGAAAAAACTAGTAAAAATAAACAGTAACTCATAAGGTTGAAGGAGTCTTTTGATACATGGCATCTTCTATTCAGTGGATTATAGAAGGACCAAATTTTTAATGCCTAAAAATTTGAGATAATTAGGAAATAGATATCATTAAGGTATGTAAGAGTGATAATTCACTTACAATTTTATTGCAGTATGGCTCTAAACCAAATTCCCTATCACGAAAACATTGAGATATGCAAGCTGAATCCTGACTAAACAGTCACAGTAGTGTTTACAGTAACACTATGACAGCTATATTACCAATTAAGAACTCCAAGGTGGGAAAAAAGCCTCTCCTACAGTTCTGAAAAATTCAAGAATTTCAGGAAAAAGGTTCAAAGGAATACTCTTATCTTCATTTCTCCTTCTTTCCTTTACAAATTCTCAGTGGAGGAAATTGAACATAGTAAAACCATTTCATGATCATGAATCCATAATAAATAGACCTTCTAAGCATCATTTTTCTTCTTACCCCCCATTAACTCAATTTCTTTCTGATAATTACCTTTTATACTTCATTTTTTTGACAGATAATTGCTACTATAAGCTCATGAAATTCAAGGTAATTTTAGAAAACTAGCTTATTCCTGACTTCAATAATTGATGGACAATAGTGATATCAATGTTAGTAAAAACAAACAGGTCCTTTGGTAAATCTAGAACATAAAGGGCAAAATTCCACTGTCTTCTGGAAAAGGAAGTAAGAAGAAATAAACCCCACAACATCCATTTTGAAGCTATCAGAAGATGGCAATATGAGTAATCCTTTTCCAAATCACATCTCCCACACTGCCGTGAAGGGCTGGGCAGAGATCCCAGAGCTGCGTCACCATCTCGACTGATGGTTTAGTCCACCCAGATGCCCACCCCAGAGGAGTTGCCAACTTGTATTAACAGGATATGTTAGTTCCAGTTGGGTAACACTGAAATGCTGCCAACCTGTTTTAAGTCCCAGCCTCATTACAGTGCACCCCCACCTGCCATCTTCCTTGGTGCCTCTATCTCTAAGAATTAGCACGAACAAGGCACGTGTGAGCCCCCAAGATGGCAGGCACACCCACAACAAGCTGTGGTCTAACTGAACTTTGGCTGAATTCTCTTCTCCAGAAGGTTGCACTTCTTTCAGTGGTTGAAAACTCACGGCTTCTTATGCTGGAGGAGCCAAACTTACTCTAACAACAACTTAAGATGCATTTCTGCAGAAGTCTGAAGGAAGATGGGAGTCAGGGGGAGGGATGGGGGCAAAGAGCAAGTTAAAAAACCTCAGAAACGAGATCATCAGAATTAAAATAAGCACGCCAGATTACTTTTATAACAGGCTAACTTCTTCAGTAACATAACATTTGTCAACTTTCTGAGCAAACCAATACTCATTACTTTGGCTTAACGTAACTGTAGGAGTCCACAGAACAGGAATTCCCATATTGCTCTATTGAGGGATAGGAACACCTTCCATTTGTTTCATGCAATAAGGCACTTACACATTTAAAATTCCTCATTATACAAAACACATTAAATACTGGAATTCAAGTGTTGATTTCATGGGCATTGCCTTCCTCCAGTTTTTATAACTTCTTAGTCATCCCATAAATATACTACAAAAAGTTCCAATCACTGATGCATCTAGCTTGTATGTTGCCCAAATGCAAAACTAGAAATTGCTTTCTTAATGAATCCACAGTGTTTTAGCCAGCACCCTAGTTGTGCCAGAAGCCTGTACACTAAAAAGGATGTGATCTATTATCTCACTACTCTCACTCCCTGCTGTTCCAATTAAACCTATTTTAAAGGGAACTCTTCACCCTAAAATACACAAAACAAGAGATGGGGGCAGGGGAAGACTTCTCATTGAATTGTCATGGAATTAAGTTCAGCTTGGACACGCTCCTCAGAGATAATGTTTTCTTTTCTTCAGCACTATTCTCATCATAGTGACAAGAATTAACAAATAACCTAAAATGTTATTTTGTACTCAGATGGTTAGTAATGTAACAAAGATGACTGTGCTGTTTAAGTATATTTTTAAAAATGCAAAACTAAAAGCCCTGAAGAAAAACAGATTGCAGCTCCTTAAGTAATTTCAGCTCCTTAAATACAACAAAATTAATCTTTTGCTTATAGCTCAGCAAAGCATTAATGAAGCAACTTCTTATGAGATCACATTTTACAGGTCCAATTTGATCTTCAGCCATTTCCTCAAGTCAGTTTCAAATTATGAAATTTAGAAGGAAAAGGAGAGCATTCCAAAAAAATGTGTGTAAGAATGAAAACATGGTAAACATTTTATTATGAGATGGTAAACAGTGAAATGTAAATCCACCCCTGTCCTTGCAATTTCTGGACACAAAGCAGCAGGATGCAAATTGATATGAAAAACTCTTAGGAATGTATTTTTTATGCAAAAACATAGTCCATGACTAAAGACTGAATCCATCTGCTCATCCAGAGCTTGCATAAGGCATGAAGATGTTTTCTGACTGCATTGTAGTTTTACAGGACAGGTTTAAAATACCTGAACAGCTTCTCTGGGTTCTGTAACTATATCTTCTTCTAAAAATGAAGTAAATGTGGCATTGTGGTAGTAACATCATGCTCAGTAAGTTAAAAATTTCAAAAATACTGTTTTCAGTCTGACAAATTTTCAGCAAGGTGAACACCGAATTGGGTTGGCATGCAACTGTGTTTAAGGTATGTGTAAAATTCATGGTTATGCTAAACAAATATTTTTACACAATAAGCTTCTCTTCTGACTTAGATCCATCCAAAACACTCCAGATTAATTTTTCATGTTTTGGATAAGCCAAATAAGCACCAAAAATGGTTTTATTTTGCACAATATGCATATTTTAATAAATGCATCACTATTATAACTATTGTTTTAAACAGACAGTTTTATAAATAAACAGATGGAATTGTGTTTCAAAATGTATGTATTTATTTTTTTGCTATGGAGTAATTAAAGCTTATTACACATTTTAATCTTTGAAATCAGAGCATGCACTCTAAGATCAGTTTTCATTTCCCTACCTTATGGCATTTCACTATTAGGCCAAGAGAAGAGAAGCGTCAGTGATTAATTGCCTAATATGTGCAGTCTGTTCCTTACTGCAGAGAGAACATATGGATCCTGAACTCTCATGCCCAGAAAGGTAAGGAAGAATCAGCTAGGAAGCTTCAGTCTGAAAGCAACTGAATTTGTTAGTTTTATAACAAAAATGTTTTGGGGTGTTAAGTACTGCTCAAGCTGTAACACCAGTGAAAACACTGCTGTCTTTCAATCAAATCAAGGCTCAGCTGGTTTTTCATGAAACAGTAGCAAGATAAGCTACCAAACAGATCAGCAGCATAACTTTTTAGATGTTGTATATCCTCAAGTTTATGTGTTAAGTCCTAAAAATACTGAACAGCTGCAATTCCGATTCTTACAGTGTGCTGCTATTTGTTACACTGAAGAAAGCAGAATTTGAAGAAATGTTATTTAACACTGTCTTTGGGTGTTGATTCTAATTTTATTAGTGATTAAAAGCTAGTATCCCTTCTTCCGACAGTCTGCTCTAATGAGAATATTGTTTGGAAACTCTTCCCAACTCCTTCCCTCTCCTGCGCTTACTAAACAGATTTGGCATCATTGTGCAAATGAGAGGAGTGGCTCCACAGTAGTTTGTACTTCTTAGGAAGCAAACCAGGATTTCAGCGGTTATCAACATGCTTCCAGACGTTTTCATCAAAGTATTTATGACCAAATTTCACATTGATATAAAAATAGTTTTCTCTGGTTTAATGGGGCTGTGACTGATGTCAGAAAAGAAGTTGACTCACTGCAACTATAAGGCTTAAAAATGAAAAGAAAGTAAGAAATTATCTAATAGTTTCCTCATGTAGGATTATTTCCTTCAGCAGAGATCTAATATAGATTGTAACAGTAAGAGCAATCCGTGGTTCTTATCCACAACTTGAGCCTGCACATTAGCATACCAAAAATTGTAATGTAAGGTTTGCTCAAGAAACAAAATACAACTGAATTAAAAAAACTAACAAACCAACCAAGAATCTGCATGGCAAACTATTTGGCCATTGAATATTACACAGTTTCTCAGATCTAACTGGCATAAGAAACGATTCCATCACTGGTGAATTTGTATCGTCTGGGAGAATTATGGCCCCACCTACACACCATTTAACACCACACAAGCTGTGACAGTCTTTGGAAGAGCAAAACTCCTCTTGGCTAAAAAGAGTACCTGACGGTGATCCAAAATGCTTTCTAGTTAAAATTGGCAATAGTCCCTGCAAATTAATAATTTTTAATAAAGTAAAACTTTTATAATGAATAAATAGGTGTAAGTTACAAAACCCCCTAACATACCAGGAAGAGTTACGAAGGCAGCATTAGTAACATCAAAACCAAGCACAAAATCTTCCCTTACACATTTGCACCGCCTCAAAGGAAGATAATAGATCTCTCGAAGTGCACTGTACTATAATGACACTGAACAGGTATGAATATGGTGTTTATTATAGAGGTGGTGAGAACTGAAGACTCACTGACTTTTTTGTACAGAACTAAGCCTGATGGGTCAGCTCAGCACAAGGCTACTCGGAGAAGTGCCTTTCTGCCTCTTGCTTGTATTCCTACTCAGCTTATTACTCGCACTGCCTAATAGACTGACACAAGGAAAAGCACAATCATTTTCCAGTCACAAGCTCCTGGATAAACTCTGCACATATACCTAACTGCGCTCTGAGATCCCACAGGACTCAGAATGACATGACTGCTGACATGGCTGAGTAGACCTGGAACTTGACCCCATTAATTGAAATACAACTACATTCCATGTAGTGGAGAAAGGGAGAGTGGGCCCTGTGGGGTGGTGTGTCCAGCCAGCCCTCCCAGCAGGAGCAGGATGGGGCACACAAAGCCATGGTACCACAGGGAGGGCCCCAGCTCTGACTGCACGCCTGCACACAGGGCTGAGCGCACAGGCAAACCCACCCCACACAAGCTTGAAAAAGAAGGCTAGTGTGGAATGGACTTAAGCATTTCCTAGTCTGAACACAGGTACTGATAAACTTGCACAAGCATAAATAATTTTAAATATTAACTGTGGTGAAAGCAAACACAATGACCAGTGATGATCAGCATACAGTAGTGTGAAATCTGCCTTAGCAGGTTAATCTAGCTGCCTGATGGAAGTTCTCTGCTAATGAAGATGGAGTAGAACAGCCTGATGGTTTCTTTAGAGTAGTTACAAAAAACAACACACATAATAAAAACATCCTTGAATTTACATATAAAGTTCTTTCTGCTTCTTTCAAATGAATAAATTAATGCTTTTAAAACAAATGACATGGCTTTGATATATATAAGGTTTGCTGTGATGAGTTGTTTAAAAGCTAATGTTTAACCAAATGAAGCTTTGTACTGAGCTACTTCTCATGCTTTAGTAGGTTATGTTATATAATATTGATAAAAATTATATTTATGTAATTTTCAAGTGGGAATATTTGTATACTAATGGAAGAAGACTTCCATATCCCTGTTCTGCCTGGCTCTTGAAAGTTTATCCTATTCTATAGAAAAGCAAAATTTATTGTAATTCCTTTTTTTTCCCCTACAGAAAAAGCACAATCAGACTCACCCATCTTTACCTGGTCAAAGATGTCCCTTTTTGCTCTGTATAGAAAATGAAGAACCATTTCCCTTAGATTTAATCTGTTCTGATAAAATCAAAATGGCCTAGATGAAATGATAATGTATGAGCTGAGTCGTATGATCCTTTTCTTCATCCACAAGGACATGCTTTCTGAATATAAGTAAGTGCAGATCTATTATCTTCCCTTCTACGTTCTTTATTCTAGTATCTTAGTTTCAGATCTTACTGAACTCTAGTTAAAAACTGAAAATGGCAAACATGGCAGAGTGAAAACAGCTACAAAGATCGTAAGAATATCTCACACATTTATACAGAACCAGGAAAAGAAAGGAAATTAATCCACTGTGTAGTTAATTACAAATAATCTCAAGTGATAAAATATTCTCAAGTGGAATAGTTTGACACCATGTTATAGACTGCATTGCAAACCCAAATCTATCTATATATATCTCGTTCTCTGAGGTCTGAAGGTTTTTCTAAATAATACAAAAATATCTTCATTATTTGACATTTAAAGAGAGGAATAAAAATCCCTGAGTAAGCCAAAGACAACTGATATGTATAGCCTCAGAAAACACACTCAAAGCCAAGACCAGTTTTAAGGCAGCTTCCAACTTCAGACAGAACACAAATAGAAAACTGATGCGTCTCAGAAGAAAGTAAGTCTAATTAACAGGCGGATTTGCATTGAGAATAGGCTTTGAATTTTATTTCTAAATGTCATTGCTTCCTTTCTGAATTTGCAAATCTTTGAAAAGTACTGTTTCTACTGTTTGGATAACAGGGTCAACATGCCCTTAAATACAAATGGAAATTATTAAATAGTTATTCACTACTATGGTGTGCTTGTACACACTTTCAAAAAGAAAAAATACGCAAGAAAACAAAACCAGAAGCTGACAGAAAACAAGCATACTAGCCAACTATGGTAAGCTGATATTTGTGTTTCCAGGTAAACAAAAGTCATCAGCTTCTTCCACTGAGGTTTCGAAGTCAAAGTGAGTATCTTATAACAGTATTATGTTGGTTGGGCAGAATACTATTTGCTTAAAAATTACAACTAGATTCAGATTTAACAACAATTTTCAAAGAAAGTGGTACAAAGTAAATCCTCTTAAATGATACATTATTTGCAAGCCTAAATTTTGAAGTCTGTAGACTCTTAAGGACATTTCCCATCTTCCTGCTTCCCCCTTTCCCCATATATACACAAACATATATATAAATGTGTGTCTTCAAACACACACACACTGAAAAAAAGTACCTTCACAGTACAAATCCAACCTTCCTTTCTTTAAGATTAGCTTGTATTTTTACAGCATGAAGTAGACATTTTTCTTATTCAGTTCCTTTCTTTACTGTTTCAGTGTTCTGTCTAAAGAAATTTATTCTAGTTTTTTCTTTTAAGTTACATTTTTATGATAAATTTGGATTAAAATGAAAAGTGTAAAGATTCTCAGTAGCTGATTCCTTATGCTGAATTACATTGCTTTTGTGGTGATGCACTGAGAAAGAGGTTTGGTAGCAAATAGTGGAACTTAAGAAAAAAAGAGCAAAGATAGCTATTCTCTTCAGAACTGTCATGCGAACTGTCAACGCTGGAAGCAGAAAGTAAGAATGAAGTGGTCTCCTAAGAATTTATGATCACTCCCCTTACCCCGGATTCACAGATTTTCCTCATAAGACATCAGTGGATACTTCAAGACTTACGTAGTAGTAGCCTACTCAAAGGAACAAACAAACAAAATGTGCTATTTAGGTTATAAAATTCCATCGAGTCAATCTTCACACAGGTAGTGTATCACATTCCAAGTCAGAAGAAAAGAGCAGGTTTCCAGCTTCCCTGCAAACACACTTCAGGGGTATCTTGGGACAAATTAGGCCACTGACACATCTTGTTATCTAAACCCTTCAAATTTTTCCTGTACTGTGAGAATTTAAAAATGAAGTCCTGTTGCAACAAATCTTGTCACACCCCCTGCCATTAATATTAATAGACTGTCATAAATAAATTACTGAAGTGAAACCAATCACCACATTCTTAAATATCACGGCGCTTCAGTACTAAGGGTATTTCCCTCTGAGGCACTGCAGTTTGGAGGTGGCAATGTGCACTCCACTAGCAGGAGGACTCAGAAGATAACCAGCTGTCATGCTCTGGCATGTGATGGGGTTTCGGTATGCTGAACAGAATGCTGTGTGATGGAAGTTATTTACAGAAGTAGTTTTTAATACCAAAAGTAGTATGCTCAGTACACAGTAAGAGTCCGAACACTTCTAAGCATTTCCCCCTTAAAGGCTGACACTGAAGTTAAACGAGCACATGTTAGCAGTTAAATTCTTTCTTCACAGGCCAAATCGGTAGTAGAGTTGTGGCTACAATACAGACTTGGATTGTCTGGTTCAGAAACTTAGACTCAAAAAAAACCCTCCAAAGTAATAACTAAAAAAACAAAACCAAAACCATTTAAAAAGCAGCAGTCAGGGGGCCCATCTTGTTGAGAGTGCACCAGAGCAAAGAGGCTTTCTGGTGTGCAGTAGTGTTTTCGGCTGAGGGAGGATGGCAGGAGAGCCCCCATTCATCTTCCAGGGCGGTGGCTTTGATGCTGTAACCAGCACAGTATTGCTCTGTTGCACAAAACACGGATAGCCCTTGCAGGACCAGCTCAGTTCAGGCGAGTAATGTCCATCCTCACCAGGGCATACCTGTCCGTGACCTTTTCCTCTGCTTTTTACAAAGGCAATAGATAGGAAACACAAATAAACCTGCCAAAAGAAGGAAACATGAAAAAAACCATAATTAAATGCAATCCTTTGCGCATGTCTTTCAATGTACGTATTAGGATGGAGCTTTTCATGTCTCAGGAGAATTTAGACCAGGCACAGGGTTCTTGCTTTGCTCAATAGCCTTGTAAATGGCGCAGTATGGTTTTCAGCTACGTAACTGAGATTACTTTAACAGTGGTTGGCAGCAAATATTGCTGCAATTACCTCAAAACCAAGACTTTCCTAGAAATAATCAATGTTTTTGGAACTGCTCATACTGCTGCCCTTGATCGTATCTTATCCAGCCAAGCTTAGGATGAGACTTCAATGGCATTCTGATTATTATTGCAAATATTGTTACTATATTACTGCAAAACCCTCTTAATTTTTAGTGTATTAAAAAAAGTAGGTTTTTTCCCCACCATAGATTATACCAGACCGCAGACCAAAATAAGCTTTACTGGCATTAAGAAGTCTTTATTTTTTGTAATTTTGGCATAAAAATGTTATTGAATAGAATAAATATTTAAGATAGACATTGCTCACTCTCTTCAGTGAAGATGGTTGGTCTAAATACAGAAATTAACAGCAGTATTCCTTATTTGGCCAGATGTAGTCTAGAAAAGCTGTAACAGTATTTTGGTTACAGGTTGATTGGTTATTTACAACCTTATTAACATAACTATCCTAATTTATTTTGGCTTTATTATATCAAAATAAAGGAGACACATCCCAGTATACCTCAGTGCTGGGCAGGCACTACAAATTTTCAGTGGAGTAAGCGGTTTGATGAAGAGCTGTGAAGCAGAATGATCCCTGAATGACATATTGCTGCCAACATAAAGAGTGGATATGAACTCACATGAGCAAAATTATACCTTATTGTCACAGCTAATCTCCTTTCTGAGGGAAAACTCAGCTAAGCCAGGCAAAGAGTAGCTTTGCTAAAATATCTGTGTCCACGTTAATACAACCACATTAACAGAGCTTTGATACTGTAATCAAGTGAGTTCACAGTACCAGTTTTTGTGATGGAATACAATTTGGCAGCCTTTGCACTGGATCGTTATTTTGAGACTGACTCATCTCAATTTGCTGCTTTGTTGCTCTTGCATCTTCAAGCTGGTAACCTCTTGGGACTAGGCCTTAGTTCCCCAAAAATCTTGTCACACATATGGCAAGATCATAAAATTGTGATTCAATGGGGTGATTAACGGCTGGGTCCAAGTCAGTCAACCCGCAGGATTATGTTTAAGTTACTCTGGAGGTTTTACTAGTTTATCTACACCAGTTAAAGATGCTGGTTTGGAAAACAAAACAAACAGGAACAAAAATAAAGCTAATAAGCATAATGTTTATTCTATATAATCCTAGGGACAATTTTTTTAGAAAAAATAATCCTAGGGACAATTTTTTTAGAACAAAGTAATGTGTTTAATACTAAAAACATATCTGTGAAGTCTGTACTTTGTCTCCATGTCTTTGAGATGAAAATATTGAGATGTCACACAGAGAAAGTCACTGCATTATTAGGATTAGATTCATTCACATATGTAACTCTTACCTATTACAACCGCTACGGCTCCTAGTGCCAGTCCCAGAACCAATATTAGGGGTGTAATGAGTAGTTTTCCAGCTGAAATGCAAAATTCATTAAACAGTTCAAAGAAGGAATTTTAATTTTTTTTCTTTCCAACAATTCATAAATATTTCAATATCAGAAAAATATTTTTCCATTATTTTATAAATAATTTATCTTTACAAATAGGATTCCTATTTGTAATTTCATCCTACAATTCAGCCGGGAGCTATCACCACACTGTCAGCTCCCTGCACACATTTCTCTCTGCCCTCTTCATCCACCACAACTCTCTGAGCACAGCTTATTTCATACATTAACAGCCTGCATTTATTTCTGTTTCCATTCTGAAATCCCTCAAGCATCGACAGGAACGTGATAGCTATAAAGCTACTATAGTCTGGCTTCTCTGGAATCCTACTGCACAGCAACCAGCCTGGAAAGATGCCAAGTAAACTAGCATCTTGGAAAGTTTAGGTTAGCTCAAGGTGATGAGACCATCACCTCTAAATACGCTTCTGCTCCCTTTAAAAGGCTACAGTGAAGTGCTCATGTACAGCTGTGATTTAGGTCTAAGTCAAACCACAGCCAAGTCTATTTTGGATCTACGTTTATAAGGATACGTTGTGGCTCTTACATGAGTAGGGCAGCGATGTTGAGCAGCATGCTGGCTAGAGCATAAGACCAACAACAAATAAAGCATGCTCATATCCTTTATTTCTAAAGAGTTCATCTGTAGAAATTCAGAGTGAAGGCAGGGGTCTTGCTGAAACAGTGAATTTCAAACTGAACCAGAACCCAAGTTATCTTCCTTGCATTGTGCACTTTCAGTGGAAGAATCTCCCTGGCTCTGTTGCTGAGCAGTTGGGTAAAGACATCACTTATCTGACTTGTTTGAAAATGCAGGAAGGCAGGCATTTTTACTGATATACCAGCAGTCTTATCAGGGACTTGAAATTTTGCAATTCTCTAAGTTAGGTATAAGTTTGAAGCATCACCTCTAGAATGGGAGAAAAACTGAGTTTGTTACCTCTCTCTTCCCTCTCTCAAGTCACTCATATTAGATTTCAGTAAGTGGATTACTTCATTCAATAATGATGTAAACCTTTCCATAACCTGAGACACTAATTTGAGCAGTCTGAAGGAAAAATGAGATCTTTTGGAAATATTTACAGCAGTTAAATGAACTGGTCCTTTTCTTGCTTTGTTTTGATAGCTTTTAAATTTCACAGGAGTGTTGTGGGTGGGAAACACTAATTCCTAGAAGAAAAAAAATTGGCTAGTATTTGTATTACTCTAGTTGCTAGGCATCCTAATGGCATACCTTCTTGGGACTCCACTGCGCTGTGCTCTATACACACAGAACTTGTCAAACACATTATTCAAGTGTAGACAGAAGAATGAATGTAAAGTGATGGAAAACCTCAAGAAAGGTCCAAAAATAAGAAATTAAAAACATTTTAAAACATTCAGAGCCTTCAACAATTTCAAGTAAAGCTTACAAAAGATTTAAGGTTTAAGGTATGAACTCCTTACTTCATTAATAGCCATGTAATTAGAATGCTAGAAAATTATGATGTTTGGTACCAAAATTATTAAAAACTTAAATCACTGAGCTGGTGACTGAGTATACAGAAACAGAGCCTATGGAAAGGGCTAAACTAGCCTTTGATTGGTACAACTTCTTTTGAGACACAAAGAACAGTTCCTAAGCTAATTCAAGAACTCATTTACTTACATATGACAAACTCAGAGCTGAAATAAAGCATAAGTAATATCTTTCCTTATGCCTGTGAATATTAAGTTATGAGTATTGTGTAGTTCCAAGATTTTATAGAATAAAATGACTTTTCATCATCATGAGACCGTATCTTCTTTTGGTTATCAATGCATTATTTCTAAAGACTAAATTTCAAAACAAAATACTTTTTCTCCTTATGTATCTATGACATTTAAATCTGTAATATTTCTTTACCTTTGTAAACTACAATTAACGAACAACACAAGGTGAACAAGGCTTGCAAATGTTGCCATCATGAAGAGTACAAACAGCAGGAATCACTGGCAAAGCAGCAGGCATGTCCTATTTGCTCCAATAATTTTTATCTGCGTTGTATGAAACAATTACAAAATGCTAGATTTTATATGTCAGAATTGCAAATTACTTTATCTCCAATTCCAGTTTGACAAGCATCGTTTGTCATAGTGCGAAGGATTATGAAGCTCTTAATCATAGAGGGAATCATGACACACCAAGAAATGTCACTGAGACTAAAGATGTCTGCTGCAGGCATTAAACTGCCCAAGGATCCAGTCCTATGTCTGTTAGCTCTGAGACTGAGAGCACAGAGAGCAAATATAACACCTGCCTCAGAGCTGAATAAAATCTTGGGTCATTAGCCCATGTGGTGATCTCAGCAGTAGGTTATGAAAGCCAGTTTGCTGTTGTCCAAAGCTAGTTTTTAAGGGTAACTTACCAAGAAGCGATTGAAACAGAACCTTTTTACAACTGCACTCAAATTAATGGTAAACAGTTTCTCTACTGGGTGGCCCAGCATGAAGATGTAGACATTTGTGGTAGTACAATAACTGTATTTGCAGGTGTCTCCAAGGGATTGCCTTATTTGTGATATAGGGAATCATGTTTTTCTGCAGAATAACGAAGTATTTCAGGAAACATGAAGGAGTACTTTTCCCTTGCATAACTTTGGGTTTAGTTACAGGTTTTAGGGTAATATATACAAACCCCCATATATCCTTAGAGAATTCTTTGGCACATAAAAAATTAATAAACTAGTTTTAGAAAACAAATTTTATCACTAGCACATGAGAAATACTAAATTTTATCTTTTAAGTCTAAATATCATTACTGTTTAAGCAGAAACAATAAAAGTGTCTACTTACAAATCAAAACAGCAACATCTACATAGACATTAAGTTCCAATAAAAGTCTGCATTTGTTTTTAAACAGTCTTATCAAGTGTATAGAGACAACTTCCTGCAAGTAAGACCAACTACACTATGAAGTTGCTAATGAAGGTTGGATCACAAAATTGCACGCTGCCTTCTGTGGGGCTCAAAGCCATGCTTACATGACGCCAACCTTGTGCTCTGCTTGGGATAGGAGTACATGTCAGTCAGATCTGAAAACATCCTGCTTCCAGAATCCTATCTGAAATGCTCATTACCATGCAAAAAAAATTCATTTGCTGTAATTACTTCATTACATGTTGTGTCTTGTTACAAATCCATAAAGTACCTAGCAATTGATTTTGAATACAATTCATCAACTGAATCCAGGTGGTATTCCAGCGGCATCTTAAGTACACTTAAGACAGCTGAACACACTTTTCCTTCCTGTATAATTCATCACTGCCTCCAGTTAACACCAAACATTCTGCCTTCAACAATTTAGCCAAACAAGAATAACGAGAATGAAATCTCTAAGTCTGCTGGGATGGAAGAATAAAAACAATTTCACTTGACTGTACTGTCCCAGGACAGTTTCTCTAAAAACCATGCTGGTTAAAGAAGGCAGAGAAAGGTCAGAGACCACTTCTGCTCTCAGGTTTTCTTCTTCCTGTGATTACTATCACCTTTACACAACAGTTGGTTTATGAAGAAAAGTATGTTTAAATTTATGGTGTCATAAATACTTTTCCCTTATTTTTACTGCAGAGCAGTTTGTGACTGTATGCACTTGCTTCTCAACAGAAACCATGATAGCATGCCAGCCTGCTGTGCAGTGTTCTTTCTACACACTCCACCCAGCCAGATTTCAGAAACAACCCAAAAAAACCTTCACTGCACATAGTTACAAAATCACATTTACTCAAATATTCCTTTTCCATAGCAATAAAGTAGAAGAAGTCATACAAAACCCCCACATATCTAGCAACACCTCACCAGTCTCCCACAGATAGCCAAGATAACACTCCTTTAATTTCCATTACTTAGCTAACTAGCAGAGGCATTTTTCTACAGGAAATCCAACCTTTGTTTCTTACTACAGGTTACTAAAATGCAGAGGCTATGCTTTTAATGGCCTCTCTGCTACCACCTCTTCTTCTGACTTTCAGAATAGAACCAAAACTCAGGCTTTGCAGTAACACCTACTGATGATAACGCTCCTCTCTTGCCTGATAAAGTGTTTACATATTTACATTTACAGTTCTAGCTACTGGGACCTCCCTGAGCCTGGGTGTGATCCCTAACTGGAATTCAACGTTTCTGGGTTTTAAATTTGATCTTAAATGATTAAGACTAGTAAGCTTTGGCTCAACACATAAAAAACAAACAAACAAAACAAAGCACAAAATAATATCATGACAAAGTAGAATCTGATAGAGGGTCCATAAAAGAAAAATGTGAAAAGGTCAGCAAGCTATTATTATTTACTCAATTTCATGATAACAGAAGTAGCCAATGAAATTATCAGGAATCAATAAAAAAACACCAGGACTTTCTCCACATGACAACAGCGAAATCCTAGAGCCTCTACCAGAAATGTTGTGGAAGCCAAAATTTAAGAACTGTTAAAACTAGTGAATGATCCATCCAGTTATAAAGCAAAGGTTCAGACACAAACCTTAACTAAGGAAGTGTCTAAAACAATGATTACTGGAAACAAACAGGGAGTGAGGTCTTATTTCTAATTGACCATTGCTGGGGACAGACTCACTAGGCAGACCTTTATACAAGCCCAATTAACAGCCACAGATCAATTCTGCTGAATTCTGTTTTACAAAGATAGATGATCCTAGCAAATTTCCAGCACTGAAAATGGCAGAATCCACAAACTAAACTGTATCAGTTTGCAATAATACCTTCTTCAAAAGATCAGGAAAAAGGTCAGGAAGTACAATTTTACAGCATTATAATGCCTTTTTAAAAACAGATGTGAAAACCCACACGTGCACTTGTGTGGAGAAAAGTACAAAAACCTAGACTGGCTCACACATGCAAGTCATAGCCAAAATCTACTGTAATGGAAGAAGAGCTGCGAGCTCTTCCAAATTCCCAAATTCAAATCTGATGCAAATTTTTTAAGATTTTAATTTTTTATTTTCATGTGTGAGTTCTGTTAGGTCTCTGGAGTATTTTGGTAGTTATTCATAAAATGTATCGGGATCAAGATTTTTAACAGAAAACCCTAAGAGAAATGTAATCTGAGGCTTTGAGCTTTGATAATCTTTCTTGGTTTATTAATTAATGCAAACCACAAATACACTTGCAAATAGAAGATGAAAATAATATCTTATACCTTATCTACGTGTGATCTTGTAAATATGAGCATAAACATATTTACCACGGAGGTTTTAATATCCAAGGCCAGGCTGAACAGAGCTCCGAGCAACCTGATTTAGTTGAAAATGTCCCTGCTCATTGCAGGTGGCCTTTAAAGGTCCCTCCAGCCCAAACTATTCTATGATTCTAGTAAGGTTACCCATGATCCATGTGCATGTGAGCAGCACTGACTTGGTAATGTCTCCGAGTACAATCTGGTGCTCAGCAGAGACTGATTACACCAAATACAACAATATCTATTTAAAACCAGCTTATATTGTTTGCCATTGTGGCTACTACTAAAAGCTCTTCTGAAATCTTACTAAGTGCTTTGAAAGAGTTCTTGATGTTTAAGCCTAAATTTATTAATGAACGCTTTTATTCACATGCCCTAATGCCAGCATTGTCTTTCATCTAGACTAGGTCTTCTCATGTGCTGGAATTTATCTCTACAAAATGTATCAGAGTAGGCAGCTCCAATCATTTTCAATTTTTATCCCTTTTCCAGTTATTTCTATATCTTTAAATCACCTCTCTCAAAGTTTGTTACCAAAGCCTTGCAAGCTCCCGAGGTCAAACTAAGGGGCTTGGATGACACATGATCACTTGTTTAACAAGCATTCCAGGTTTGTGAATCTCCAACAACTTTGCAGAGCAGCAAGATCGGCATTTTTATTACCAGGTTATGAGTTAGTGTGTCAATTCTTATGTTACTCTGGAAACCACCTACTTTTCTTACTGGAACATGTCTGGCTTGGGAGTAATGTTTTCACCTCAGGTCTGCTTTTTCCCACGTTCCATCTCTTGCCTTTACCTCTACAATCAAGCTCCAAGTACTTCCTCATCCTAGGTGAACTATAAGTCATCTCCAATTTCTATGCCTTAATTCAAAGTACAAAAAGTTCTATTTTCCTTAAAAGTTCCCAGTTTTTTGCAGTTAATATATCCATTTCCTGTAACATTATAGGTCACCTTACACGCTGTGAACTCACCACAATGACTTAACCTAACCTATATGTAAGGCCTCACACAATGTAATAGTCTACTTTAATATCTTGTGCTTCTACAGGTTGAGACAGATATGTATCTGGCTCAAAAACAAATTATGAGTGCCTTTTTGTTTAATAAAAAGACATTTTTGGCATCATACTTTTGTGAGCAAAATTAATGTATCTAACTTGTATTTTGTTTCAAGCTGGATTTTATCTGAACTAAAGCTAACAGTTAAAACAGTTAACTGTTTTAACTGTCCTCCTATTTATATGGGAAAACCTGAGTTTTTCAACTCAGATCAAGTTCAAATCCAAGGAGCACCTATTCAAACAGACTTACACCGAGGTTAATTTAAATAAGGTTCTTCTCTGACCCACTTCTCCAATATACCCTCAGAATAATAACACAGCCAGCAACAAGCATATTGACAGCACTTTTCCAGTCTGCTTATGTATTATTACAAAAAATTAGGAAACAAGCTATCAGAAGAGCACACAATACATAATCATACACAGTCCATCTAAAAAGGGAAGGCAAATGTCATATATTTAAATATATTTAATAAGCCACCTTTTGAATAACTGAAAACCAAGTTGCCCATCCAACAATTTAAACCACCAGTTTTAACTTTAATTGCCCTAGCCCCCCCGATCACTTCATTGTGCAGTTCTCCACAAGGAACATTAATCCACTCACCACAGACAGAGCCTCGCACTAATCTCCTTAAATGTGGTCTCTCGGGGAGGTAGCGGTATTTGCATCCAAAGATACTGAGGTTTGATGTGTGATCTCCAAAGAAGCGGAGCTGGCGGTATCTCTCGCCACAACGGTAGCAGAAATTAGTGTTACACTGTGAACAGGTCATGTGGTCACACCCTTCGGTTCTCTGGATGTGGATCTGTATGAGCAGAAGGAAAAGAGAAATGTTGTTTTTCCCCCTTCCTAAGCACAGGAAGGCAGTCACCACCCAAGGCAGTTCATGCACCAGAGGAAAAGAAGCTGCAAGCAACCCCCTGCTAAGTCAGTATTTGCATTAATTAATACTGCAGCTGACTGAAGACAATAATGGTTTTCTGAGGCATGTTTCAGAGCATTAAATTTGAGTTCTATTGTTTCCAGATTCCCATTTCCTACATAATCCTCCTTTTGTGTTTAAACACTCTTCATATCAGATGGGAATTCTTACCCTTACTGAAATTTTGGTTTTATTACTAAAGTATATATTAGCACCAAACTTGATTAAAAACAAAAGCAACACAGTGAATATAGTTATGAACTCTGTTTGACCCCTCCACAGATGGGTTTCCCACTTAGGCCACCTGTGGCTCCACTCCCTTTTCCATCACAAATTGATTTGGCATTTTGTAATAAACACCAGAAAGACACTGCTGTTAACAGTGCATGATTTGGGAAGTACGGATATTCTTTTCTTCTTTAAAAAAAAGAGATTCCACAAACTATACACGGAATAAAAAATTACACCAAGCTTTCATGATACCCACAGCACAGCATGAAGCAGGGCTGCGCCAGTTCTACAGCCATCTTTCCACTGATTGCCTGCATAAATAGTTCCCCATCCTGCATTCCTAGACCACGTTCCACAGTGGAATTGTAGACAGCCTAATAATTGAGGTTGAAAGTGATGCTTGGGGGTCATCTGTTTTAACCCCTAACTCCAAGCTGAACTAACTCCAGCCAGATCAGATTGCTTCAGGTCTCATCCCACTAGATTTAAAAAACTTCTAAGCACGCGTATGTCACAGCCTCCTCAAGCAAACTGTACCATGCTTCACCATCCTCCCTGGGAATACTTTTTTCCATTACATCCAATTTGAATTTCATCTGTTGAAACTTGCAACGGATAAATCGATGCCTCCTGAAACTCCTGTACTTACCTACATATATTTATTTTGCAAGGAGGTACAGGCAAAGACATGGTATCACCACTCAGTGGCCCTGCAAGCACCAGAGACACTGAAAGCTCTGCCAGCTCAAGAGAAGCTTGTGACTCCTGGGGTATCTGACATTCTTGAGAGGGTCCAATGCATTTGCTCTTTGTTGCTGATCAGGGGTGATCTGGGATCTCACCTTGCTCGCCCAAACACTTACTGAAACTGGCACTTTATACACGTAACAAAGTGATGCACTGTACAGCCACACTGGTGGTAAAGAGTTACAAAGGTAAGAGTAGTTCCAGCTACACCTGCCAGCATCCCTGTGCCACACTAATGATCTCAGAATTTGCAAGCCTGTGCTTTCAAATGCTGCTTTTATACAAAAGAGGGGAAAGACATTCACAAAAGAGAGAACTGGGCTGTTTAAAAAATGCTTTCTAGTGGGCAAGTATTCTAGTAGACTTAAAATTTGTCTGACCAAGCAAACATCCCCCTCTACCCCAGGAATTCTGCTGTATTACAGGTGTCCTGTTTTCCAGAAGCACCTGAAAAAACACCATTGCTGATGAGCTTTATAAGCCGCTTGACCTCAAAACTTTCACAGTTAAGCACTGACAGCAGGCAAAGTGGAAAGAGAAGTCTACCCAATATTATACCAACTTTGGCATAACTTAAGAAGATATACACTGTCTTTTTTCTAAAAGGGACATTACATTGTCAGTTTGACTTCTCAGCTTGCAAGCGAAAAAAAATGCCAACCCCACTCATGGAGACATAGTTTATTTAGTGTAATTCCTCAGATTAACTTGAACTGAAATAAAGGAATTTTAATAGTGACTTCATGTATCTTAACAAATTAACTTTAAAACTGAATTCAAATTAATTTTTCAGGGGACAAATTCAGACAGCAACTATACAGACTTTTGTAATTTAAAAGGTAATTTTCCTCATCTGCTGATTCTATCCTAAAAATGTAAATGAGGGAACTAGATCTTGTGACTAATGATAATTAACTGGTTGCTTTTATTTTCTTTTTGAATCAAGACTGTTGAATTCTGCTCTCTCTTCTCTAATTTACCAACCCAATTAAGTTACCATTCATCCTCACTGGAATTCTGTAGAATCCTGGAACCTATAAAAATTCTAGATGCAAACCAAAACTACTTCACATTTCAAAAATAAATTAATTTTTATTGGTAGTAAGAACTTCAAGACAATGCTAGCAATAGCCTTTTATGTTCTACCATTCACACATTTCAGAAATATGCACCTCTTAGAAACTGCCTGCCATCCTTCTACCCATGCTTTCCTAGAAGTCTCCCAGCTCCAGTTAGTCATGCAATACTCCTGAATCATTTGTCAATCTACTTGTTTCTGCTCTAAGTTCTCCAGACATACTGTCCTCTGGAAATATGAAAGAACTTGATAAGGATTTCTTTTCTTACAGACAAATACTGCAAACTACATGCAACTCATGTCTGCTTCTTCAAAAAGCAAACCATAAAAATATTTTAGTCAACACTCATCTGCACATATAACTGTCTTCAAATTCTGCAAATCTGGAACAACCAGTTGTACTTGCCTATAGCTTTTTCTTGCAAAAACTTTCCTTTTTTCCAGTGAGGAAAGACTTGATTAAAAAAACGAAGTAAAAAACCCCGCAAACCTTAGATGCAGGGCTTGGTCTCCCTATGACATGCTTTGCAGACTGACAATGCCAGGTGAACTTTGTACCATTTGGGCAGGCTGCTTTCAAGCCTAAGACATGACATCTCACCAGATCAGCTTCAGCTCCGGTTCACATGGACATGCCTCCCTGCCCTCAGATAATCCACTGACAGAGATGGATTACAAATCTATAGGTTGAGAAGGCGATTGCCGATGGCTCAGGTATCACGAGTGTTCCTGCCCCACTGACAGCACCACGGCGCACAGGAGGCAGCCGGGGGAACACACGGGGCCAGGAATGCCGCCGGCTGTGGCAAGCTGCGGCTGTGCAGGGCCCAGTGCCGTGTGACTGCAGGCTCTCCTGCAGCACGGCCAGGGCAGAGGGGCCACTGCGACAGCACGGCGACTGCAAGCCCAATTTCTGCCTCCGCGCATTCGGTCAAAGCTATAGGCTGTATCCTGCACTCCGGGCCTGTTCCAAACCAAAGATGTACGCTCACCTCATAGGGGAAGGTTTAGCCATTCAGAAACCCAAGCATGGCTCCCAGAACAACAGGGGTGCAAACTACACACCAAGGGCAAACACCCAGTTCAGAGCCTTAAGTGGAAAACTGAAGTGGCACAGTGGCTATTTCAGACCCTCACTTTATCCCCTCTGCATGTTACATGTCCTCTCATAGAAATCTTCTACAGGAATCACTGCCTAGATTTCTGAGGATAAGTGGCCATGTGTCCTCCACCCCTAAAGAAAACCTGCACAGCTTTACCCCTTTGTATACAAATAAGGACTCTCCTCCCTCTAGAAGATGAGAATTAATTTGCAGACCACGTCCAAAATCTATGCCCTGAGTTATTTGATAACGCTTCTATGAATTGGGGAAGAAGTACACACTCCTTGATTTGCATTGACATGCTTGTTTAGTTAAATTTCTGCTGCTGTTCAAAGCTTTTTAAAGATAGAGCTGCTATGTGGTGTTTCCTCAGATAGTGTTGCTTTTGAAACCTGTGGTAAGGTAACACCAACATGGAGTATTTCCTTGGTTTGCTGTAGTGTAAAAACACTTGTGGAAACAAAAGCATTTTGTTGCAAACATACCAAGAAATTGTAAAAAAAATAATCCTTTAAAACAGTAGTGGGGAAAAACAATAACATTATAGATTTCAGCAAATGACATCCAGTAACTTGTAGCAAATCTGCACTTATTAGCCAACTTACTCTAGGACAAGACCAGCCCTTTTTGGACAAGCGGTTTTTTTTTTTTTTCCTTGTTGAGAAAAAAGGTCTATGCTGACTCTCAAAATAGTGTAGAGTAAATTTGGAAATGGCTCTATTAAAAAAACAAAGTTGACATTCATTTAAGACACAGTTTTAAAAAGTAGTATTTTTCCATATTTCCATACTGACACACAGTCACAACATGAATCTACAATTATTTGTATTATCTGTATTACTTGTATACAAGTATTTGGACAGTTACAATAACACTGTTATTATCTTAGGTAAACATATCTTAGGGAGACCAGGTAAATACAAGCTATTCCTATTAGATGCACCAAAGCTGTATCTGACTGCAGGGAAAAGTAATCAAGTTTAAGCTTATCTAACAGTCCCTGCTATATTCACATTACGAAGGATTATGTTCTTTCAAATCACTTACCCAAACCACTGAAATACTCGTGAATATTTGCCTGAGGATCTGCCTCTGTATACACATACCCTGTAGGTGTGTTTTGATTTTCTCATCTGCATGCCCAGACAAGATAATGCACTCGACTTCTTCGTGGTACAGCTAAAAAGAGTCTGTGTGTGTATGTATCTGTGTGTATAAATAATTATCTCCAGAAGATATCTGTAAAATACGGTCACAGTTTACGCTGTAATCAGTATCACTCTTTGGAAGTTACCAGTAATTTTATAAATTACGTTAGTAAAGAAATTGTACCTCTACTTAAGTTTCTACCTTTAATTTCCATTCATTTCAGTTTTAGTGTAAAAATTAAATCTTTAGACACAATTTAGTATTGACTTTCCCTCAATCTGTCTGTAAATTTTGGCTGCTGCAAATTTTTCAACCAAAATATGAAAGAGGTTAAAAATAAAGTATGTTTTCACCTGAAAAATTGCCTCTATGGACATAGAACATGGATAAACCAAGTAGTATGTTACAAATTATTTTCTCTGCCACTCTTTATTTTACTTGGAAATATGATTATCATTTGATTCAATGTTGTCTTATACACAGGTTTTAGAGGGAGGGATGGATGGGAGAGAGAGGCAGATGAGTATTAGATCTAATCCCCCTAACTTCAAACTGTTTAACTGTCAGAATGCTTATCCCCACATGCCCAAGCACCTACTAAAGATTTGATGAAGAATACTGCTTAAGATGTATTTTTTTGAACTACTCAAAGATGTGTTTTTTAAACTAACTGCTGGCTAAGTGGTACTTTCGATTACCTGCAGGTTATAGATTTGATCTAAATATAAACAGTGTGTTGAGAGGAAAATATTGGAGATTGCAGGCAGGAAGAACTTTTTTCACCATTGAAGAAAAAAGCATCAAGAGTTGTGGTAGCAACACAGTTTATAAAAAGGTAGAATTCCCTCTTCAGTATTGACTTACAATGCCACATTACCAGGAAGGACTTAACAGAGGTTCTTTTTCTGTGCTGGTTTCGTAAGTTTCCATACTGCCTCCCACCATGTAGGAGGTTTTATTTTCCTTTGATTATGAAAAGAAACCTAAAGTATTTCTTAAATTAGCAGACAAACTCATGCAACTTCATGCTTTGGAATTAGTAACAAGCCATGTAAGTTTCAAGCATCCAGCCTTTTCTTTTGAAGGTGGTGAAAAGAATTGAATATTTAAATGTGGCATTTTAAATTTTAACTTATTCAGGCTAAACGTTAGACTTAGCTGTTTTAGTTCCTTTCTCTTTCCAGCTACCAGCCTTCTTACCATCCCTGTTTTTCCACATTCCTATTTTTTTACTTGGTCCGCTTTCTTGATTTTTTGGACAATTTATTTCAAGTTACATCATTTGCATTGTCATAAAATCTGAATCTGGACACAAGTCAAACAATCAAAACACATACTTCTTCCCACTCTAAAAGGAACAAAGTATTTTACTTTAAGACTTCCCAGAAAGTGAACATTTTTAGAATTGGCTCAAACCTATCAACTCTTACCAAAAAACAAGCTGTAAAAACTCTGTTAAAAGGTCACATGTGTGCAGGAGGAAGGGTAAACAACCAGCTGCTGATTTCAGAGCTTTCCAATTTTGCTCAATGTTTTGAAATCTTTCAATTTCAAGCTATGGCATCACAGGCATTTCTTTCTCAAAGACCAAAATATGATACTTAGTAAACTGATGAACATTTTCTTATTTGCACACTGTAAGGTTCAAAGTGTGACATATACTTTGTATGTTTATAAGTAAATCTTCCCATTCAATATTCATTTTCTACAAAACATTCCAGCTTTGGCTTACTACTCTGTTGGTAGCTGTGAAAAAAATAGTGAACAAATTTAACAGCAGCCTTCATTAAGGGCAACTGGGGCAAGGGTGTGCAGGGCTGTTGCATCTCATTTGAGTAGTAGGAAATACTTCTCATCTCAGAAGGGACTGATGACATTTTTAGGGTGTGGAACTGCATTTCAGTATTGAAAATTAATAATGAGAAAGAGTTCAGAGAATCATCTAGGTTGGAAAGACCTCTGAGATCATCAACTCCAACCTTCGATCACCATCTTGTCACCTGACCATGGCACTGTCACATCCAGTCATTTCTTGAACACCTCCAGGGCTGGTGACCCCATCACCTCGCTGGCAGTTCATTCCAATGTTTAATAACCCTCCTGATGTCCAGCCTGAACCTCCCCTGGTGCAGCTTAAGGCTATGCCCTCTTGTCCTGTCAGTGGTTGCCTGGGAGAAGAGGCCAATTCCCACCTGGCTACAGCCTTTCAGGCGGTTGCAGAGAATGAAAAAGTCCCCGCTGAGCCTCCTTTCCTCCAGGTCAAAAAGGAAGCTCAGGGGGGACCTCAGGCCCCTCAGCCACTCCTCATAGGACTTGCGCTCCTTCACCAGCTCTGTTGCTCTTCTCTGGACTCACTCCAACACCTCAATGTCCTTCTTGAAGTGAAGGGCCCGGAACTGGACACAGCACTCGAGGTGTGGCCTGTGAATTCCCACCTTGAGGTGCAACTTGTGAAGAACTAACACTCAATCCTACAAAACTTAAGGTTTTGCCAACTCTTAATTTCCCTTAGTTAACTTGTTGACAAGAGTATAAGCCTTACTTACTCAAGCCATTGAATACACTCAAACTCTCTGGAAAACCCTGACAAAGGACACTGTATTTCCCTAAAGCTTTCAATTTCTTTAAAGCTTTATTTTAGGATTAATTTATTCTGTAATTAATTAACCCAAACATTTCTATGATTCTATGGTTCTAAGTATACATCAAAGCCCCCTCGTAGGATTTCCATAATGTTTCTTTTAAACGCAGACATTCTGGAGAATCAGTACAGGAACCAGCAAGAAAAGCATCTGACCTGTTCTTCTCAATGGGTCATTGACAAGAAACTGCACAGCAAGTATGAATTTCATTCCCAATGCTGAGCAGAAGCTACAAGTACTTATTTTAAATGTATATTTGAACAGTTTGAAGCCACTACCTGCAAGCCAAGGGAGAGCAGCTCACCTTGCATTTTGGACACTTCTGGGCATTCCTCTGCCCGTGTTCGATTTCGTTGGCCCAGTGACGTAACAGCTTGTCTCCCTTCTTGTATTCTTTGCAGTTAACACCTTCATGCCAGGGAGAGTGGCACTTGAAACACCAGACAAATTGGCAAGATGGACACTGGATCTGTACAAATGAGAAAACACCACATATTTGCAAGCTGGGTGCTGATACAACTAGAAAGCCTGTTTTAAAACCACTGCTGTTCAATGAAGAGAGCAGCTGCCCAGCAAAGATCTAACATCTTTTGAAGGATCTGTTTTAAAAACACAAGAAGTTGTGGAAGCTAACCTTTAAAGCTTGTTCTTTTCCTTTTTAAATGAAAGAAAATACAGAAGTAATTGCTAAAGCTGGGAAAGGCCTCAATCAAATGAAGCACAAGTAGCTTTGTTTAATCACAGGCACTACTTCCCAAATTGATTGTGTGGCTCAACTGACAAAAGGCAGAATCCAGAAAGCTTATTCAGTTGCCTCCAATACATTTGTGAGAACACCTGAAAATTAGCTGACAGTTTTCAGTGTAGTGGATCTGCTGTCTTTTTCTAAAGGAATAAACTTCACTGTCAAGGCTATTGGCAAGTACAGAAAGTATTTGGTCTTCTGAAAGGGCTCTACAGAACTCAGCATGGGTTATGAAGCTTATATTAGAAATGGTCCTGGGAAAAGGGGCCATGAGGAAGGCTCTCATCCAAGAGCCACAAGTACCAACGGGAAGTCGGGCACCTCCTTTTGCTCTTGATTGCGTCAAGGCAAGCTGAGGCTGTGCCAAACAGCCCACTTGCTACAGACCACACCTAATGGCAAAACCCACAAGCCATATTCAAATTGAGAACCACTTCCTCAGTTTTAAATCATTGTGTCAAACAGGTACCATCATCATCACGTCTTCTTCCACAGCTTGCTTGTTTTTTTAATGAAAAGCTAAGGCAGCTGCTGTGTTTGCAGGAGTAATAAAATAGAGGCACATTGTAGCCGCTTATCTGACGAAAGACCGGCCTCCAACCTGGATCATGACTAAAGAAAGCGGAACTGGAAAGCCACATTAGACTCAGGCACATCCAGGCTCCTGCAACTTGTTCACTTCTGCTGTGTTTGGCAGCAAAACATCTCAGCCTGAAAGATGACAACATCTCAGCCCCTTAAGCGACTGCTGAGCCCTGTCCACCATCTCCAGTTGCAGGCCATGTCTGGCACTGCCCTAGCTTTGTACCCAGCTGACGGATGTGACTGAGGAATTCAACCAGCCACACCAAGGGTTTTTGGTTTTGTATGTGTCCAGATTTGGTTCACCACCAAACCATGGACACATCTGTGCTAACCATGCACGGTGTGGGGGTGCTTCTCAGGAAGCTGCATCCTAGAGAGCAGTCACATGTGAAGTCCCCAAAACATATTTCTCAAGCTCTCACTCTCACCAGCTGCTGTGCCCTCCTGTTGAGTCACGACAACTGGTGTTATGCTTCCTTGACTACAATTAAGAGTTCAAAGTAAGTGCTCTGATCTCCCTTGCATATTTTGCTGGGGCTAGCCAGAATTATTTATATGTGCAATCACATCTTGTTTAAAGGGAAACAACACATTAGGACTGAAACATATGGATTACAAACTTATTTTTTACCTGAAGACTTATCCAAGGCCATGATAAAGCATAAAACAAAAGCAATACAAAATATAACTGGTGCCTATACTCAAATTTAATGAGCCAGTGGCCAAGATGATGAATCAATGGAAATATACTACCTTGTATCTCTGCTTCCCAGATGAATTCTCCTACTAAAACCAGTTTAACACAAAGGAAATTTCCTGCTCTAAGGAACCTAAAGAATGATACATATATATTGCTACTAACCAAACTAACACAGAGCACTGATCAATGTTTCCACAATACTTTACAAACCAATATGCACAAGACAGTCATCTAACCTGTCCTAACCCATATCTCCATACTTTTCTTTTTTCCTTTCTCTCCCCCTCCCTCCCAGCATTGAATTTATGTCTTTCAACAACACGTTACAGTGTCTTACTGCTGTGAAGACAGATTATAGCAAGCATCATATTGTAGTGCTCAGTATTTGTTATGCCTCAGCCAAGGATGGAGCTTGTACTTGTGCACAAGTAAGTGTTCTACAACCTGAAAACTTTTATCAGTTGCAGTATTCAGACATTTGAGATAGAACACAGATGTTAAAAAATACAAACCCAAATCAACAGGTCAGTAAGCTGCAAGTTAAAGCTTCTTCCTTAAAAAGGGCAAGATAATTTAAAACACAGTTCTGTGGGATTTTTTTTTGGTGAATATCTGACAAATTAATTGCAGACTATCTTTCTATTATATATAGCATGTACATAAGTGAAAGCAATACAGCAGCTACCAGGATATATATTTAAACTTACACACGCACACTGACATCAGGTGTTTCCAAATACAGTAATCAGAAAGTACTGAAATACAGGATGAGGCAATAACCACAGGAACTCAAAATAACACTTCCTACCACAAATGGCCCTAACCGAGCGAGTGAGAACTTTATGTTTCATCACCAGTTTCCTTTTCCACCTGTCACCCTGACAGCACCTTCCTCAAAACTGAACTAGTAAATAGTTTTTATATTTTGAATGAGCCACTTCACTTCTCTGTGGTTCAATGCTGCCTGAGCGTAACTTAAGCAAGCAAAGAAAACTATGTCCTTTAAGGAGTTATGAACCTTATTTTTCTTGCAACTAGTGGCTGCAAAACAAACTCCTAAACTCATTCAAACTTGGATGCAGTGTGATGGCCCTGTGCTTAAGAAACAGAAGCAAACAGGGCAATTACAGCAGTCTTTCACATTCTTATTCCACTTTTTATCTGCTTTTCTGAAAGAAAAGTCAAATATGATTTGATTCATTGTTCAGCAGTTGTGCATGAAATCACTGTAGCAAGGACACAGAAATGTAGAACATACAATTTAAACCAGTAAAATACATTACAGTCCTGCGAAGCGGACAAACTATATCTGCAAAACCTCAAAACATTAACCCTGTGTTTTGTCAAATATGTTATTCCTCATACAAACATCTTCACACTTATGATTTCTATTTCTGTTGATTAGAATTGAGAGGACAGATATATATATATGTATACACAAACTTCTATGCCATCTGGAGATCAGCCTCCCTTGAAATAGAAAAGAATACACAACTTTGTGTTCTAACTCTCTTGCTCTCTTGGTTCTCAGCTTTCTGAAACGCTGACCTTTGAGGCTAACGTTTTCCATTTTCTTAGCAAGCCTCTTTACTGCAAGCTACTCTATCTATCAGTTTCCTCACCTCACAGGAAAAGACTTTTCAAAATTGATAATTTCAACACAAAACACCATTCAGTGTGACCTGATGATAGCAAAATTGACTGCACATGAAAAATATTCCTAGAACCTGAAGGCACAGAAAGCTTAGTGAGATTTTCTGCCGCTTGGTGGAACAGTAGCCATATAACAAGATGGCAAAATTAATTATGCAATTAACTGATTACATGAATTACAGTCTCTAGCTGCAGATACCATCACTTTATTTGAAAATAAATATGGGCTGCAGCCAAAACAGCTTCCTTCTCCTCATCATCAACCCATCCCCTCTCTTGAAACAGCTGAAAATAAGCAACAACAAAACTAACAAATTTTGTATCCCATTAGGGCTGATCTTTGATCCAGCTCCCAGTGTGACACCAAAACATCAACATAAGCAAAAGCAGGCTGGCAGGAATGAATAGCTGAGAGCAAGGAGGGAGAGCATGGCAAAATCACCACATCCGCAGCAGCTGAGGCTCAAGGGAGATTGAAGCGATGCACAGCCCTGAAGATACCTGTCCCTAAAGGTTAAAATCTGATCTAAAAGTGGGGAGCTAATTGATATGAACTACACACATCACCTCTATCACAGCATCTCTCTGCTGGTACAAATTCCTGCTAGTTCTAGAACAACAACTTTCAGAAACTCTTCAGTAGTTCAAACAAAAGACAGTTTGTGTAACAGCTGCACTGAAAAAACATTTACATTTGCAAAGCCAAGCACTCAAGTCCTCCTCTTATGTGACATGTATCTCTTGACAAAAGTGAACAAGAAAACTTCATTGTGAATCTCACAGAGCAGAGTATTGCTTCTCCATGGCAAGTGGCAGGTCAAAAAACTAGCTTTAACAAGCAAGAGCCAGAGCTTCCTTACAGAACAAGTCTTACTCACTCTTGTGAAACCTTTACCTGTTCCATGCACAGGAACTCAACCGGCAATTTTTCAATTTTTGCCCGTGTCCATTGCACTTTTGCATAACAGCTCTGACCAAAGGTTTGTTAGGGTCTCGTCTGCAACCACATTACACTCCAATTCACGACATATGAGAGGTGGCAAGGCAATTTTTAATTAATCCTGGATCCATTTGTAATAAAACTATTTTATATAGAAGATTAAATAGTTCTTTTGCTGCTCTGTGTGGCTCTAAGAGGCACTAACGGTAGAAGAAAGGTTTCAATAGCAAGTTCTCCTTTTCTTCCCCTCCTTCCTCAACATACAAGTTAACTTCCTAGGCTTAGTACACCAAGACTTGAATCTCGGCCAATCGAACTGCTGGACCTAGATCAGCTTAGCTGACACAAATCAGTGATAATAAGAACAATTCTTTTATAACTTTGCTGCCTCTTTATTTGTAATTTTAAATACCGTATCAAATTTCAGCAATGACATCAATAACATTTTTGAATTATCTGTTCAAATGAAGTCTTGGATTTTAGAGTGCTTTGCTGTGGCAGTGTATAGAAGAGTGAGCGTACTGGCTGTGCCGTGATGCTACCAGCAGGCTTGTGTGTACGTGTTCCCCACACATGACTCAGTTCTCTTGAAGCCAACACTTGCAGTGCTGGTGCAGAATTAATCTGGTGCAATTGCTGTTTATATTGCTTGCATGTGAATAGGGCAGCCTCAAAAGCCTCCAGGCAGATGTCTCCTATGCTATACACGAAAGAAAATGAGTCTTCTCCTCCAAAGAGCCTGCAATTCAAGACACAATCTGTACAAACCTAAGAAAACAGATAATGCTGGTCCACAGCTATGTGTGTATGTAAATTACTCACATATACTCCAAGTCATACATAGTCGTCTTTTTAAACCTTCTCCCTGCAACAAAACTTCTCCTTGTGCTAAGCTTAAAATAAATCACTAAAACTGTACCTACACCAGAAAACAGCTGAGGTTCAGGGAGTATGCTGAAGTCCTGTGGACCATGATCATCCATACTGCTTGCTAGCATCAACTAAGACATTCTTGCACAAAGCACCTGGGCTCAGCTCAAAGGATGTATTTTGCCACAGTTTGTTCCCAGGAGATTTAAGCTTTGCAAATCACAGGCACACACTCTGAATCACCTCAGGATCAGTGAATTGCTTCTGGCTTGCACTATGCATCACACAATCTCCCATTCCTTCTGATTGTGGTTTGTAGGGAAGTTGTTGGGAACGTTGTAACTGTAGCATTTTTACTCATAAAAGAGCACTGGTTATGCCCTGAGGAATGTTCTCAGATCTGGCAGGCCTGTGATACAACAGCTGCACCACCTATGACCCACACTTGTGGGACACTAACAGCCTCTGACACCTTCAGAGAGGTGGCTGCCAAAGCATTACAAGCTCTGATCTACCCTGGATTACATCTGATGTGTGATGATGAAGCAGATGAGTGAAGGAGAATAGCTGTGGACAAAAGGAATTTTACTTGCAGTTTCAAATTTTTTCCACCTCAATATAAGATGACAAAAATCTGAAAACACTGAGTCTAACAGTGTGGCATGTAATTCATGCCCTACACAGATATGCACAAATAGCTCATAACTCAGAATTAGCTCTACCAACTTTTCAACTCCAATGAATACACAACCTTCCACCTTTTAATCTTCATGCTGGGCTGAATCTTATGCTGTGTAATTAGGGCTATCTAAACAGCCATCTAAACTCCTACTGAGGAGAACTGGTTTGTCCAGGAAAGGCCAGCTCAATCATGAAATTAACCACAACAAGTCTAATAACCGGATGGAAAACTAACACAGAACATGGTGCTGCAGACAACTGCTGTCTTCTGGAACTTAGATGGACTTTCAGCAGCTCAAAGCTTCTTCTAAATTCTTGCTTTTTACCCTTGATTAAAATCATAGTATAAGCAACTCTTCCATGAAAAGAAATTCTGTAGAAGTGTTTTTCCCCCCCTCTGTTTCTCAAAGTTTTGCATTGTGAATGATGAGACTACAGTAATTCACTACCTCTAGTAAGGGAGTGAAGAAATAAAAATCAACAAGCAGGACAGACAGCAGCTCTATTACTAAGGAAGAAGCAAAGCCAACAGCCTAACATCATAAATGCCCAAAACTCACTTACCCAGAGTTTCAGGGAAAATTTAAAAGTTGTGTGTCTAAAATTATCAGTTATAGTGGTTCACTCCCCTTTCCCAGTCTCTTCTGACTGCGACCATATTGTTTGCATGTCAGAAAGAAAACAAAATTATGCCACCTACCACAAAAAATACAGGCTGAAGAGTTCAACTGCTTGAACTGTTAGAAGTCAATTAAGTACTTAATCAGTGATATACTACAGGTTCATATTCCTAATCACAGCTTGCATACAGCTCCAGTGAAACAAAAAAGTTCATTTAATGCTCACCAAACGCTGTCCTACTTTTGCAGTGCCATCTAACCCACAGCCCCGGCAAGCATGCTCACTTTGTATTTGTTCTCCAATTTGGCAGGGGTAGGAATGTGGCCTCTCCTCCGGAAGGTTGTAAAGTGCTTGCACTGAGGGCATGGCTTGGTGCTGGAGTCAATGCGGCTGAGTTCCAGGAAGTACTTATACTTGATGATGTCGTCATGGGGCAGGTTATAGAGGACAGTTGTTTCATCCAGGTGTTCGCTGCACTCTGTGATGGGGCATTTTATATCCACTTGTCCCAGCTGCACCTGCATATTAAAAAAACAAAAAAGCTGTATGACCTTTTGCTTGGAAAAGTTAAGCGAGCATTGGTGAATTTTGCGAGGAAAATTAATTTCAAATACAGTAACAATCCAGAGACTATCTAGCATATCGTCTTTAAGTTACACCAAGCACACTGCAATTTTTCCAGAGAGCATTTTCAAATCCAAACAGAAAAGCGAATTACCTTGACAACTGCAGTTATTAAACATATTCTTCTAAGTGTATGTACCATGGCTACATATACCACAAAACCAAATACAAGTCCTAACTAACAATGTCCACCCAGTGCTCCATACTTTGGGTGTAATGGTCAGTGCACCACTACCATGGCTCATAAAGGCTGTGAGAAAGCAGACAATGGAAACATTTGCATCCTGTTTCACTGCAAAACGACCTGGGAATCACAGCACAGAGAAATTAAAAGTCAATTTAGGATCAGCAGCTCTTGACTCAGGAACCCTGAGCTTGTTCCTGCTCAGCACACTCAGTGCCTCTGCAGTCTGCTTCCAAGAAGCTCCTTACATGCCATACTGCACATGCAGAGTTTTAGTTGAGCTTGGGGCTGATCAAGCTAATAAATTTCCCCAGAATTCAAGAGTTAAAAGTTTTAAAAAACACACACCCCAACAACAACATTAAAAAACCTTAATAAAAACCAAACTACAACCAGACAAACAAACAAACTTGAGCTTAACAGGGCAGAAACTGTGGCTGATCCAAAGAGTCCTGATGGTCCCATGCTAATCCATATGTTCAGATATCCGCAATGTGTTTCCAGAGCTCCTCGATCCAAGAACTGTGCTGGACCCAGATCTGCACCCTTCACACTTGGCAGGCTTTAACTGCTCGCACTCCATGCCAAAACAGCAGATCCTACTTGGGAGCACCAGAGTTGCATTTGCTTGGCAGTGAGCCCAAGTTAATAAACCCTGCTGGATCTTGAGAGTCTGCAAGGACCCAGCTACAGCATGTTTGTGTCTGCCCCAAGTAATCTTGAACAAGTGAATTTTGACTGCACAAGTGTAGCTCCTTCCTTACTGAGTATCTCTATGAAGAGAAAAAGGGTGCAACCAGCATCTCTCTCTAGGAATTACTGTTTGAAGGTTGGCAACTTTGATTTCCCTAGAGTGCTTATTCTTTAACAAGCTCAATTAGAGAAACCTGCCAAACAACACACTAAATAAGAAAGAAACACCCCAGATTTGGATGTAGATCTCATTGCTGCATAGTGGTACCAGAAGATACAAAAGACTCCACCAACGCAGTATTTAAGATAAAAAAGGAGGGCAAAACCCTAAAAAGCAACACAACACAACCCTGTCATTGTTGCTTCAGCAATTGAGCCACATGGACTCTAACTGAATGACAATTCAGTCAGGAGACAGAGGATTAGAAGAGTCATAACAACATGGTATCAAACCCAAAGTTTATACTGATTTCGAAAAAAACCCTACTGCACTACCTCTGGTCTCTCAGCAATGTAGCTAAAAGTCAGGAGAGCAAAGAGATTAGGTATACATTAGAGATAGAAATGCAGGATGTGGATGGCGGCAGAGAGTCTCAGACCAGAGCATGGTGGAGAACACCTCAGCAAGCCATCATTGCTGTGGTGCCCTGAGCAGCCTCGGCTCAAGGCACAGGCAGGTCAGGATGGAGGCAAATCTGCCTGCAGTATAGAAAAGAGACAGCTCCCCATAAATACACCCATTTTGAGGAGGGAAATTCCCCACATTTCATTTCCAGCTCTAAAAGGTGGGCAGAGCTGTGCCAACATGCAAACAACACCGGGCTCAGTTTGGCTTTTACATGGACGAGTGTAAGTACAGGAGGAGTATGTACTCAAAGGCATTAAAAGAAACAGAACAAAAAAAAAATCCCCCAAATCCCACATACTACATGCTGGGAAACGCCAACATTTTATACCTGTAGGACACTGATTCACCCATAGCAGCGTGTAAATTTGAAACCAAGCATATGGACCACTGGACTGTTCTCAGAAGAATCACCCAGGGCATCAAGATGCTGTACTTAAAAAGCAGGTGACAATCAGTACAGCAGTACAGAACACAAGCACACTGAACTAAGAGAACAATTTGCTACAGAAACACAAAAAGCTATTGCACTAGGATTAGCATCAACTTTTGTTTAGAGAAGTACAGGTATACTTTAAAACCGAATAGTCAAATTAATCCCACCTATGACTACTTCATTTTTAAAAAAAAAATTTTAAGCATTAGGGAGGTATTAAAAGCGCCATATTTTTTGCTAGGAGTAAACTAAGCTACAATGGAGCACCATTACATAACAAAAAGGTGCATTGTATCAGACAGTACTTAAGCATTGCTTTTATTAAATGCTAGTTACAACAAACCTGCACTTATAAAACCAAGGAATACAAAACTCAACATTTTCTGTACTTCATGCCCACACAGAATATGATTAATATATGTGGTAAGAGTCAGGTGTGGTTTCAGTGTTTATTTTGAAAATGTTTTACACCCACTTGAAATAAATAATTTTTAACCTCTGTAATACTTTCAGCTTTTCAAATTTGGCAAATACTGAGCCTTTTCCTGTGTTTTAAATGGGACTGAAGTGAACAGAGCTGGCTTGCTTATTAGTAATGTCAATGGAGCCTTGTCCTACCAAAACAGTCCATCTTTGTGCACTAGCATCAGCAATTGATGGAAGTATAGCTTTAGAGGTAGCCTGTCAGGCTACCTGCTGCCACAGACACAGGACATGCTACAGAATGTGAAAGGAAAAACAAAGCAAAACAATGTCTTATGACACTGGTACAAATAATTAGTTTTATTATTTTCCTTCATTATCTTTTTGTTTAGAAGAGTCTTACCCCCTCAATGTGAGCTTCTCACAATGTGAAACCCCCAGGTTTTAAGAATACCACTGTGCATTCTTCAGAATGAACTTCAGAACCCTAAGTATACAGACCAGCATGGTGTATTTTCACAGCATGAGGAAGGACTCACATGTCTAAGAGCAGCTGAGCACAGTAGTGTTAAATGTCAGGCAGCATCCAGCTCTTATACTCAGTTGTGCTTCACTTCTGTAAAGCATCTCAGGAGGGGCTACTCTGCTTACAATTTGGAAGGAGAAAGCAGGCTCTAGCTCCTTTCATACTACAGAAAGGTAACATTCAAATTATCAGTAGAGCAGTATGTACCTCCTCCTGACATTTTATTTTAAAAGCGCTTTTTTTTGGCGGCAGGTAGGGAGGAGACGGCATAGGGGACAGAGACAGAACACACACACACAAGACTCTACACTGATTTACTTACTGCCCATGAAAGCAATGATACCACCAACAGAAACCAGAAAGAGATGGCACAATACTTTAAGTCAGAAAATCATTTCCACACCCTGAGCCTTCTTTTAAAAGAAATCATTGTTAACTACACACAAAGCAAAGTTCAAACTAGACCAGAAAAGCACTGTTTTATACCTGTCATTTGGTCTGCCCCAGGCTGGATGTAATGTAACATTTGCAGGCTGTACTTGCATTGCTGTATTGCAGCTATATTCCTTAAAGAAGGGGTCATTCCACTTTATAACATATATCTACAAACAAGCATTTTCCAACTGAAACTTTACCCTTAGCTCAGAGATACACATGTTTAATTGCTCTTACTTCTTAATGCTGAAAGTGAAAATGGCCATGCCAAATATACACTCCTGCAGAGAAATTTAATTTCTACCAGTGCACCACATTATCCCGTGTAAATTACCAAGGAAGTTATGCATTAAAAAAAATATTCTGGAAATGCACAGATGCAAGTGAAGGGACAGTCTAGTGTAGAGGACTTTCACACTCTACAGGTAAAGAAACAGCTGGATTAAAATTCTCTTTATTTATAAGCAAAATCCTATTCCTTTCTAGTTCACTAGAAACAGTTCTTTGATTTTCATTGGTAAGTTACAAAGCAGTGAAGAACTAGTTTTTTTGTACATTTGGGAACTGCGTCATTTTAAATTTATTTTCTTTAAAAAACAGTAATAATTTGTGGAAAATACTTGAAGGACTCACCATGGTTCAGAACTCCACAGTGGTAGGTGCTAACCAAATGAAATCCAAGTAGACATGATTCAAGAAGTGCCAACCAAAGACAGTTCAGACTTTTACTACACATTCTGCACCTGACTTTAAGGCATTTCTGTGTTTTCAGTACTAACTTCATCAGTCTGGATTCCTGATTTGTGCCAGTGATATCCTGGCATTCTCCATCAATATTCTTAAAAAAAAAAACCTACCAAAAACCTGTGAAATACATTCTCTTTCTCAGTTCATTCATCCTCCCTTCTTGCTGTCAAATGGTACAAATCCCCAGTGCAGCTGCAAGACAAGCAAGAATAAACAGCTAGAACTTAGAGTAACTAGATTAGGAGCTACTTAAGTTGTATCACTACCAAATAGTGAAAACATCCTCTGTTTTGTGTGTGCCATCTCCTCCACAGAACATTTTCACACAACTTCTTGCCTGTTGTTCATTACTTCACAAACCATACTCCATGGGGTGTTTCACTTCTACGCCCTCTTTAATTCATTTCCCAACAGACTTGCAATGAATTACTTCCTGAATGCCTGTCTCATTCAGTTGCTCCACCATCTTCTCTGACAACCATCTGTAACATCACTCAAGAGTCATCACTCCTCTCCTCAGGAGGAAAAGGCTTCACTAGCCTTTATCAGGGCATGTATCACTGTCCTCAAAAAGATCCAGAAGGTGCTCAAAATGGTGTATTTGAGCTGTCATTAAGATCACCTACAGGCCATTTATTATTAATAAAAGTTGAACCAGAGTCTTTTCTATTGTGTTACCAGCTCACAGAGACCAGCCCTGAAAGGGTTCATGAGGAAGTTCCCTTTCACATGTCCTCTGAGTCTTTGTTCTCCTTTCACAAGTTCCACACTTGTGGATGAAGCCATGACAATGACATTGCGGTTCCTGCTCCACATGACATTCAGACAGAGAGTCACTAAGGCACAAACACTGCAGGCTTGAGCAGACACCACCTGTTCTAGTTTTGACAACAATTTGTTGTCAATGACTTTTGCATTAATTACCACACTGTCAACACTAAAAAAGACACAAAAAGAAGCCAAGTCTCAGGGCCTTTGAAATACTTGCTAGTCCCTCATCCTTCAGGTGAAAGGCACTCAAAAGCAAGAAGCTGGGAGGGAATCTAAGCGCACATAACTGCAATCCAACCACCACCAGCACATCAAAGGTTTGACCTTTCTGCTCCAAAAGCAAGTCTTTTGAATGCTTTCCACAGCATATTTAAACACAGCATCAACTTAAATTCTTAAAGGTCATCTAGTTTTTACAACTTCAGCCAGAGGCTGAGACTCCAGCTTCAATCATAACTCTTAGGACCACTGTCAGGAGCACACTTACACACATCCATGTCCCCAGGAGCACTGTGGAATGGTGCAGCTACACACCAGCGAGGGTCACAGCCAGCACCACCTGTGTGGGAAGAGACCAGAGTGGCTTTAGCCCCAGAAACAACCCAAAACCTTAACTGGCAAAACGGGCCTTGGCTGCCTGGAGCAAAACCCCACACTATTTTATTTGTTTCCCATTCAAACTTCTTTTTCACTCCACAGTCACATGTACAACTTTCCTAAAAAACTGTGAGGATAAACTAGAAAGATATTCTTCAGAATGCACCTGAACTCAACCAAACCTTTTTCTTAAAGGTCTCTTAACTTGCTCTCTCATTTGATGACATGGTGACGCAAAGTTCTACTCCTTTTCTTTTTTCTTCCACAGAACTAGGTGTTACCTGCTCATGTGGATCTGATATCAATAGAAACATTCAGATTTTACTTGTCCTGACCACATAGGGATAGGATTTATAGAAAGTTACTTGTAGAAAAACAAATGAATACTGAAATTCTCCTTTGCAAGAAGTGAACAGTTATCAACATGGAGAGCTCTCCCTTTTTGCCTTTTCATCTCCTGTTACTTCACTGAGTGAATTAAAAAAGGAAACAATTTTATCTCAGTAATGCATTTAGAAAAACTGCACTGCATTAAATCATGCCTCTGCCTGCTACTACTCATCAAACCTAGTGCACATCACCAGCAAGCATGGAGGTTATGTGCTTTCTGTTTTGGTGTTCTGGAACCCACAGTGAGCTGAAACCCAAAGCACAGGTAAAGCTTAGTCCCATGCCTGGACAAAACCAGGGCTGGGACATCTGGATGGCTGCCCATTGAGCTGGGTCACTCTCTGGCAAAGAGGCATGCCAGAGTTAGACCGAGAGAGTGACTAGCAGAATGCTTCATCTTGCACTCTCCAGGGCTCCCAGAGGTTGTGAAAGCTGTCTTTCATCTCTCCTCCCCATGCGTGTGTGGGGGCACAGGGAGGGGGAAATCCCAGTGGAGAAAGTTAACCTGAGAAAAATAATGGCAGAAACTGCAAACCTTGGAGGAATCTGACCCAAACCCACAGCCCTCTCAGCATTCATTAAGAGGAAGAAGCAAAATCACAAAAGCTTTCTGATTTTGTCCAGGTGTGCATAATAACAATGCTTATGCTGATTTTCCTATTCCTTGGAAGACACATTCACTTTTACTAAAAGATCCAAAGATGCTCACGAAAGAAGAGCTTTGAGGACAGCAGAACAAGCCAGATACCTGTCCTTCATCAGCTGGAAAATAGAGGCAGTTGCTCCTGCCTAGGAGAGTAAGACCAAAAGACCCCATATTAAAACTGAGCAAGTGCAGGAAGGGATTTCAGAAAAGAAGCAAGGGCCAGGAGACCATCCACATCCCATGATACATTTAAATAACCTGGGCATCTCAGGAGTGAGCCCTGCTTGAAGTGTCTCCATAGTATTAGGAAATACAAGTAGCAAAAAAGCAACACCTTCTTTGTAATGGTAATGGTTTGTTAGGCTTTCAGTATGGGTATAAAAACATTACAGCCAAATAACACAGAACCAGAATAAGCCAACTCTCACAGCTGATTCTTGTAAAGTAAGATAAAAAGCTATCAGTTACCTCTTTAATTAACAGTCAAATTCAGAGGGAGACAGCCTGTTCTTCTATAGCCAGTGTAAGACTTGTAGAAACCATCATCTGTGTTCGAATTTGTTACCAGCTAAACCTAACCCAGGTATACCCTGCTCATCTGAGTTCTCTGTTAAGGTACAAGCTGCAAGAGCCCATGCTTATACAATGGGAAGGTGAGGAGGGAGCAGTCTGAACACGATGGGATACAGACACAGCAGCAGCCACTGACCACTCACCTTCCCCCTGCCACTGGGCAGCAATCCTCACTTTCAGTATGCCTGACCTCCCAAAAGCACAGAAGTCATTACATGTTCACTGTAATTCATTTAAATACTTACCTCAGAAAACAAAATAGAAATAAAACAAAAAACCTAACTCCCCAAAAATCAAAATCCAATTCTCCCAATTAAGGAGATTAAACCAAAGTGTGCTCAGTTACTTCAGCAGGTAATTTTTATGTGTATGACATTCTCCCACAGGAACAATGCTTAAAAAGGTACATAGCTGTTTCCTTGTCTTGCTTACAACAGGAAATAATCTACAGTCAAACTCCAACCTCCACCAGGTTCAGGCTGGATTAACCCAGGTTCAGATCTATTCCAATGGAATAATACTGTTAACTATTAACAATAAATAGTATCACAATCAAAATCTTCCCTTCCCATGCCTTTCTTAAAGATGGACAGAAAGTTAACATCCATAAGATTATCAGAAGGCTGGAGCACCTCTCTGATAAAGACAGGCTGAGAAGTTGCAGCTGTTCAGCCTGGAGAAAAGAAGGCTCCAGGGAGACCTTAGGGCAGCCTTCTGGTACCTAAAAAGGTTCTATAAGAGAGCTGGAGATTTCTTACAACTGCATGGAGCTACAGGACAAGGGGTAATGGCCTTAAAACAGAAAGTAAGTACATTTAGATTAGATGTTAGGAGGAAATTCTTTACTGAGAGGGTGGGGAGACATTGGCACAGGTTGCCCAGAGAAGTTGTTGATGGTCTATCCCAGGAAATGTTCAAGGCCAGGTTGGACCAGGTCCTGGGCAAACTGGTCTAGTGGGTGGCATCCCTGCTCACAGCAGGGGGGCTGGAACTGGATGATCTTTTAACGCCCCTTTTCAATCCAAACCATTCTATGATAAGCTGTTATAGAACAGTGAAAACATGGTCCCAGTCTTCACTTGGAATCACTACTTTGGTCTTCAAGTGGAGCCAAGAAAAATCCATGAACAGGGAAAATTTATCCAACAATTATTTATGTTGAGAAAGACAAGACCAAGAGTTTGTTCTTCTAGTATTCTGCTATGCAGTAGTCAGGCTCCCCATGAGACATGAAACCTGGAATAGGCTCCTGAGCTCCCATCTGCCAAGCAGCATTTTATTTATTTCAAATAAAATAAGGCAAATCACTGTATATTTGCACAACCTATTCACTAATCTATATTACTGAACCTCTAACACAGATAAGCCCAACTGATATCATCAGCAATAGTTAATCAACCCTTGGTTTTTCCAGCAACAGCTGCTGTTATATTTTATTGTTGTACCTACAGAAACACTTCTTGATGCTTCATATTCTTCCAACAGAAAGTGGTACTTAGCATAAAATAAAGAAAAACTCTCATAATCAAGCAAAGGAGGTAGGAGAAGTACACTCATCACACTATTACATCCCAGAAGATGGCTACAAAACATAACAGAGTCGGCATGGATGTGGGTAAACACTTAAAACCAGCAAGAACTTTTAACACAAATGTCTCAACTATTCTCTTCACCAACCTGATCATCTACATTCCCCAGCCCATAGAAAAAAGGACAGGCATTTTATAGTACTTCCTAAACTGTCCTGCTCTCCTTCAGAAAGATACCTACAACTAGTTTCCATGCCTTTGCTAGTTTTGAGGTTGTGAGTTCTCTCATGCATGCATTAATAATCAGTATTTTCATGCTTGACTATCAGACATGAAAACAAATTGTGTCCTCTTTACTTGATGAATTTAATAAAGAAAGAGCAGAGTTGCATAGGTACAAGCAAAACCAGAAGAAAGCCTGAAAAGTATACTCTAACTGGCAGGTCATTGTCAGGAGTAATATTGGACATTTCTTAGGTTCAAGGTATAATGTGTAAGGTTAAAATACTATCACTTGTCTTCCCCTACAAACAAAGTAACTTGAAGAAACTTCTTCATGTGACCAAATTATTACAAAATAGCTAAGATTTGATTTACAAATCATTATTTTGCTTGGCCTTTTTGCAAAGAAACCCACCTCACTGGACCAGTACCAATCCACAACACAGCTGGCTTTGATAAAAAGCTGCGGTAATAAAAGGTACCATGAAATGACAGAAATTGGTAACTTTTACATGGCCTCAGTGATGGATGTGCATGCTGACCCATTTTCAGGAATAAACCTGGGAAAGGCTAATGCAGAACAAACTTGCAAGCTTCTCCCCACATGCCATCACTTGGACAAACCCTAGATACCGCGCTATAGCTCCAATTTTACATTACTTCATCAAGTGATTTCTCACAGTGCATTGTAAGTTGAAGCCAAATTTCAATTCACATTTAATGCAATGACAGATACAGCCACAACAGGGAGCAAACATACAAGATAAACAAGTGCAAAGAGCAGAGCCTTCTCCAGGGAGCTGAGGCAAAAGCTTAAACAGTGATCCATACTTGGAGAAGCAGAACTGAAGTCAAGTGTCACCCCAGCTGGGACCAAATTACCCACCACCAAAGATAAACTGTTACCTGAGATACCTCAGCAGAAACCCACAGCACAGAAGAAAAAAAATCATCTTATGAAAGTTGAAAGTATAATTCTGTCCCATAATTGATCTAATCCTGTAGAGTGCTGCACTCGTCTAGTGCACAGTAATTTCTAATCAGCTTATTAAACAGCCAAGCTACCAGAGTTAATTCTCCTGATGATCAAACTCTGGCTGTAATTCTGGGGTTGTTACTGTGTCAGGTCAGTCTACCCAAGAATCTGCCAGAATAGGGTCCCCACTGAAATGTGAACTTCAGCTTGATTAAGGGACAGTTTGTGTACTGATTGCTGCAGACCTTGTTTGTCAAAAGCAGCTAGAATCTTTACATCATAAAACTATTAGAAACAGCAAAACAAGGGGGGAAGCAGACAGTACAGGTGGTGTATATTAAGAAAATCAAACTAAATGTGTTTAGAATATATTACACTTTCTCCTAAAGCAGAGAAAAAATGAAGCAAGTTCATTTAAATTCCTAAAGGCAGTTCTGTCAGCTTACTAGGTTAATAATATACTCATTTTCACATCAGGTTTACAACAGGAGAAGAAATTACAACTTCCCATTTTTTACAAATTCTCTTTATAAAGACAAAACAAAGCAAACCCACTACTAGCTATCTCATCTGCTGTTTATATATGTAAATCTGTGTTTAACAGAAAACTATAACATAACATGACCTTTACTACAAACCTTTTGCTACTTCAAAACGTTGATAGGGATTTGACAAAGCTGTTGCAAGGTAGTGTTGTGCTCTGACAGCCTGCTTTTGTGATGAGGCAAAAATGAACAACAAAGGTAAAGAAAGTCAAGTGCCTCAGGTCAGACTCCTGGCTAAAATCTCAGTGTTAATAAAATCTCAGTGAGGAAGAGATTTGATTTGTGCAAAAGTATCATTGTGATCAGATAAGGCTGTGAAAATACTTGCATATAGGAGAAAGAAAACCCCAACATACACACCGCAAGACAAAATAAGGTTTCCTTTCCCTGTCTTAGGTCTTTAATCACTTTGAAAATAACACCAGTCCCAGACAGTGTATGAATATGGAAAGGTGGGAATAAATGTTGTCATCACTGAATTCATATCCCTGCAATCACCCTTTTTGGCTGGTTAGAGAGACTGGCCTGGAATACAAAGGAAAAAGACGACTCCTACCTACACAGACTTCTCTTTCTGGATGGTATGCCAGGTTTACCCTGTATCGCCAGTTTTACCCAATGTCTCCAGTTAAGTGATCAAACACCTACACGGACCTGAAAGGTTTGGGGTGCAGGTCCAGCCACACCTCTCACATACCAGCTGTTCCCAGTATCCCTTCCCTGGTCTCAGACCCCTTCAGCTGGTCTCAGATCCCTTCAGCCACTCCATCAGGTTACAGTCAGCCAAGACTGACATTATCTCAGACTGCACCATAACTAATGGCTAAAACTTTATGGAAGAAGTCAATGTAGCTCTCTCTTCCTCCTTTCTTCTTTAGAGAGCAATTGCAAGGCTGCAAGGAGAGAAGTTTCAGTTAGCTAACACAAGAGACTGAGGTGTTTTTAAATTAGTTTTCCAACTGATTAAACAGCTGAATTAATTCCCCCTGTGACACATGATCACTAGTTCATAACCCAAGAGAAAAGTGGGAAGCACACAGACAAGGAGAGACTCTTGAGGATAGCAGGCCACCAGTTGTCTTACCTGTCATGTCAATCTACACCTTCAGATCAAGTGCCAAGCACATATCGTGTTAACTGTGTTTACTTTTAGGAAGCTACAAGCCCAAAATTTGCTCAGCAGCTCCTCTCAGTAAAAAAGAAAAACTTAATGGCAACTACAGCACCAGGGTTGGAGGGGTGCACTTGATCACTGCCTCTGTGTGAGAGTCTAAGCAGCAGTGTTTGCTGCACAGGTGCCACAATTTCTGTTCAGAAAGCAGCCTGTATTTTAGCATAGCTAGGTGATTATTAGGTTTATGAGTACTAATATGTATCTTCCCATTTTGCACAAGTACTTAAAATGCTCAGTAACATGCACAAAAATCCTTCACTGAGCTTCAGGTCTCAGCCCAGCATCTGCCCTAACACCCACCCCACAGCCCTTCAAGGTGGTCTTCACACTTTCCACTTCTGTTGGCACAATTCCTGCTCCCCTCTCAGCTGTCTCCCTGAAGGATACAAGAGTCTCATCCGTAAAGCTAGAGCAAGAGGAATAGTTATGAAGTAAGTAGGTTTAAGATGAAGAAATACATTACCTGTAATGAAACAACTAAGTTAATAGGTAACTCCAGCAACTTTGGACCAAGAAGCAGGGAGGAACTCTACCAGCAACTGTCACATATGCTACAAAACATTCTGAAGCAGCTGACCATAAGAATAAAACAATGATTATTAAAAGATATACCGTGAACAGGACACCTCATTAACTTGACATACACTGCAAAAAATTTTTACTAAGTATGTTTCAAGTTTCTGTTCCAAGAGTAAAGATAATACCTCTGGAGACTCCAAGTTAAAAACGGTTATACTAGGAAAAACTGCTTACAATCAGAAGAAAACCACTGCTTTTCATTTCTGTAGGTACTGCCTACCCCTTTACAAATAAAAATAACTCAAACTTATCTCAACATCATCAGCTGCAATAAACAAAAAACCCCAAAAACAGAATAATCAAGGATTTTGACTACAAGGGTTTGAAAAATGATGAACAGGTTTGGACTCCAGTAGTATTTGAATTCAGTATCAGTTGAGGAAATCCTAGTTTCATTAATTATTTCCAAAGAATGTATAAAATCCTCAGTGGGAGTGATGCTACCAAGTAGGAACTGAAGCAGCACAGGAGTAGAAAGGAATTGTTACAAAGCACAGTAAAGGAGAACACAAGAGGGTTTGTACACAAGGACATACATCTCTTGAACTCCAGATTTTGACAGACCAAAAACCAAAGGGTCAACAGATGTTGTGACAAAGAGACAAGCAGATAAACAGAATAATTGTTAGCAAGGAGGAGAAAACTTTTCAAAAGTATTTGATTTAGCATTTCCTTAATATTTTCATTGAAATGGAAACACCCCCCATGATGTCAAACACTGACCTGTCTAGCCAAATTTGGCCCCTCTTGAAATACTAGTTTTATTTCAGATTTTTAACAGTATAATAACTATTGTTCTTTAGAAAAACAACCCAACAGTTCTTCCAGATCTGCACACTGTGATTATTCCCTGAGGTCAAGTAATCATTGACCACCATTTACCACCAAAACAAGCTTCTATAGAGGCCTGCGCAGCTGCAGTGATTCACCTCAGAAAGGGGAAAGAAGTCACAGCTGTGTTAGCTTGTTTGAGGAGAGGAAGAAGACAAGAATAGAAATTCAGGAAAAAGAAAGAAGAGGCACCCATATCAGCCTTTCCTAGGAACTCCTGCCTTTTCCATAATTTGCATCTTTTCTCTCCTGCAGTTCTCCCCTGGAAAATAACATCCTCTTGCCTGACATACACGCAGAACAAAGTCTAGTCTTCAACATTTTCTGAATCCACCTAATTTTCCTGACTTACTTGTAAAGTCTCTTTTTAACCTGCACAAACAGCAGGAGCTGCCACTAAAAGCTGCTGTCGTTGCTACGCAGGAAACTGCTGCCCCAAAGCACACTGACATTCTGTGCAAAAGAAAGGCAGGAATGTTTTATTTGTGACTTTTGTGGCTTTGAGAGAATGCCCAAAAACCCAGATCAGTTTTATATACTTTTCACAATGCTCCCTGCAACAAGGAAAATGGGTGGCATCCTGCTGCAGAACTAAGTTCTGAGCTGTATTCACATTTCTCTCTCAGAATCAAAACACTGCTGCCTGAGAACAAACGTGGCTGTGTTAGTTTCCTAATAAACTCGGCAATTTTAGAATTTCTGCTCACATGTGTCTACTTTTGACTCTTCCCCACCACTCCAATACACTATAGGCTTTTGAACCTATAGAAGAGGAATCATAAAAGCTGAGAATTTCTGGCAACACAGTAGAACAGAAAACCAGCTTGATGGTTCCCGAAAACAGACTTTCCCCAACCATTAGGTCTAGTACTTGTTAAAACAGGTCTCAGAACTTTCCTTGGTGGCAAGAGATCGGGTTCAGCAGCTTCCCCGCCCCCATATTCACAACTGGACAGGGAGGGATGGCAGAAGTATCCCTCCAGAACTAGTCCCTGGCACTCCCCCAGGCCCCTTATGTTCACACCTGCTGTCCCACTGTGTGCCTGTGCAGCTCCGTAACTTCCTACAAATACAGAGGCTTACTAAACTTTAGTACCAAGTAACTCCTGATATTAACATTAGGATGGCACATCTGAAATTCGTGGGTTAACTGAATGAAAGCCACTCTGACTTTCTTCCCTCACACATTCCATGTACTCCCTACATAAACTGAAGGTGACCTAGTTGAAACAGCTTAAAGAGCATATAAAGGAGTAATTTTTTTTTTGGTCAAACTTCATTTGAGAACAGGCTAATTCACCCAAACAACAAGAAAAAAAAGTAACTAAATAAATCTGTTAGAATTTATATTAAAATATCAATGGTGTGGTGAGGCACTGGAACAGGTTGCTAGAGAAGCTGTGGATGCCCCATCCCTAGAAGTGTCCAAGGTCAGACTGGGTGGGGCCCTAGGCAACCTGATCTAGGGGGTGGCATCCCTGCACTAGATTATCTTTAAGGTCTCTTCCAACCCAAACCATTCTATGATTCTGTAAAAATAGAACCTTTCAAAACTGCATCACTCAGGTAAAAGTGACAAATATGAAAAAGCTAAAGGATGTTTATAGTTAAATCCACAAATCGTTTGCTGTCAAGCAATGGTAAGGCATTATCAAGAGAAAGTTTAAGAATATTCTATTAAATAATTTATATTTAATGAAATATCTTTTATTAAAGGTGAAAGTAATAATTAGCTGTATTGTTATGCATAGAGTAACCTAATTATAAAGCCATTTTTAACAATGAGGTCTTTGGAGTCTACTTTCAACCTCTACTGAAATACCTGTCTAGTAAAATATTTTAATGTAAGTATGGTAAGAATCATAGAAGACCAAAGAAAACACTCATATCTAGTTCAAGAGGAATAGAAAAGTGCCTGAGTCTTTCAACTGATCAGTGATTCCCCCAAATGATCACTTACATCTCATGTTTTCATATGCAGAATAATATGCAAGTTTTGCACAATGAACAACTTAATACATATGAGAAAGTCTGACAAAATGATATAAACCAAGAAAGCAATAAACATTATTAAAATTAGGAAAAAAATGAAACCCCATACTAGTGCTAATGTCCATATGCTTGCACATTTTGTGTCTCTAAAGTACAAATGGTTATGCTTAAAAGTGCAAATTACAGTTCAGTTTGATTTCTCATTTGCAAAACCGTAATCAGTAAGAAAGAACAGACTAGCAAGTCTACACAGAAAGAATGATAAAACAGACCGTGAAAGCATTTTAATGTGCCCCTTCAGCAATTTCTGCACACCAAACCTCTAAAGAAAATTATTAATTTCTCATTATAGAATATAAATGTCTTGCAAGTAAGAATGTCTTGCTCCTAACACCAGCCTAATTTACCTCAAAGCACAGCTCCTAGTGATTTTAAGTGCCAAAGAAGCGTTCACAAACTGAGTCACTGCAGTAAGTGGTCATCTGTGAGAAGGCCCCAGGGACTTGGCTGGGCTCACCCTGGAAGGCTCTAATAGTACTAGGAAAGGAAAAGCCAACAACGTGGTTCTACCTTCAGTACTACATTATTCTCTCTCCTCTCATGGCTCCTAGACTCATGAAAGTTGTAATAATCTTCTACTCCTCAAAAACATTTCTGTGAGAGAGTATCAGCTTCTACATACTTTTGTCAGCAAGGTGGAAATCGATCCATCACACACAGCAGGGAAAAAAGGTAACTCTTGATCAAAGGGAGTAACTATTAGCAGTAGCAGGCAGTTACCTTATGCTGATCAGCTGCTAGGGAGATGTGTGCCAGGACAGATCACATCCCAGGCAGAGCAAATGAAGGGAGCAAGCAGAGCCCTGCAGCCTCAGCTGCAGCCTGCAAGCAGCCTGCCTCTCCTCTGCCCTGCTGCCTCTGTTCCCCGCATCTCTTCTGGTCTCTCTGCACCAGGATTCCCCACACACCACACTGGCCTCACTCCTCACCAGCTGGACAGTCAGCCTTCAATCTCTGCATCAGAAGCCTTACTGGATGTCCACTGGAAAGCAGGCTGCCTTCAGGGACCACGCCGTGGCACAGCATCCAGAAACACGGTGCCCTGTCCCATGCAATTTAATCCTCCACAGCATATTACAGGGGTCTAGAATTGCCAGCATGGACAAAAAGTGCATCTAGTTTAAGTCCCACAGGACTGGAACACCTCAATGCTTTAAGAATTAGTGAGTTAAGCCACTTGATGAAAAAATCTGCAGAAAATACATAATGAAAAGCTGCAGTTAAATATTTCATTTCCTGTATATAGCATTTGTAAACACGAAGAGAGACATCCTGCAATACTGAGTTCCTCACTCAGTCACTGAAACACTAAAGATTTTTAGTGAAATAATCTAAATGTGATTTGTTGGGGTGGGAGGTTTTCTGCGTGTGGGTTTGGTTTTTGTTTTTGTTTTTTTTTTTCAAACCACAGGAACAACCAAGTAAGTGGATTTCTCCAAAGTTTACTTTTGGAGTTCTTCAAACTAACCATACACTAGAATTTCCCCCATAGATTCAAGTAGGATGGAACATTTCCATTTGGAAGAAACCAAGAAAATCTAGAAGTCTGGGTTAGGATTCTTCAATTCTAACAGCAGGCAATAAATTGCACCTGTGATGCAAAAAAAAAAAAATTAGTAAATAAAAATACACTTGCTGAATTCACAAGGGACTTCACATGCTTTTCCTCCATGGTTAAGACAGCAGACAAATATCTTAGGATGGAAGATATTGGATTCACATCCTACATGAGACTAGACAAACTGCATACATGCAGTACTGACTACCCCACAACAGAAGTACTTTTAAGAGACTCTTCGAAAGCAAGACCCTTTAAACTGTAAATTCGAGTACAACACAGCAAAGAAAACCTGGCCAACCTGCAGAAACTGCTCGAGATGTAAGCAGAAAAGTGGAACAAAAAGCAACAAAAAGAAAGTCCACATGAGTAGACTAGGACTTTGATTTAGTCCCCACTGAAGATGGGAGCATCGCAATTCTGCCTGTATTCTAGGAACTTTATAATTACTGAGGCATACAAACTCAGAGAGCAGAGAGGACCTAATAGCAGGAGTCCAAACATAAAAATCCAAAAGGGAACATGAAAGGAGAAAGGAAGCTATGCAAAATGTATATTTTTTCATTTTCATTATATGATCTGTAATTTAACTTCAGTATGACAGTTTAATTATTATCACATTCATATTGTTACCGTAATCAGTGTAATCCAATACAGTATTTACAGGTTCAAGGAAATTTCAACAATCAGGTACCACTTCCCCAAATTTACAGTTTTCGTGGGGGGGGAAAAAAAAAAGTTTAGAATTTTACAAGTTTGCAACTAGTTTCACATGAAACAACCAAAAAGCACCATGTTTTCCCCAGAGAGCTGAGGCAAAACTGGTTTTTAAAGTAGTTTGAACTGGAGCTACAAGTAGGCACGATTCCAAGCATTTTTCACTGTGGTCACCATAGGACAAGTATGACTCCTAATTCTGTATTTTTCTAGTTTAAAAAACCCCCAAACATCAATGACCAATTTCTTGTTTGCTTGGGTTTGCATCATGTAGTATCAGCACAACTAATTCATCTGTTGTACAATCCAAGAAATGATATAAGCAGAAAATTTCTCTAAAGCCTAAACCCCAAAAAACCAATTTCTAAAATGTGAATAAGTGGTGAAAACAACAGTATGCTAGAGCAACACTAAATTCCTTAATGGCATATGATGTGTTCTGTAAGTTGGGTAGTGAGAGCTTCTCTGCTATAAAAAAAAAGCCCTTTTTTTCCCCTGGTCTCATTAGTGCAGCCCTACGTGCCCAGCTGTATTAGTCACTTCCTGCACAAGCATTTGAACACCTACACAGCATAAAAACACGTCTTATTCCATCCAACACAGTACACAGGTTTAACTGAAACATTAAAGCTGCAACTGGAGTAAACCTGTCCCCTGCACCACCACACACAGGACCTCTACTGCTTCAGAAAGATTAGATCTTTTTTTCCCAACGCCTTCCCACTGCAAACCAAATTCTGCTCAAAGAGAAAGAGAGGAGGAGGAAAAAAAAGGAAGGAAAAGCAGATAAATGAAGTCTTAATCTCATGGTTATTTCATTCTCTTCTCCTTACTTATAGAGCTTGACAGGCAAGAAAAGGGAGAATAAAATCTATCTCCTGCTACTTCAAGGAGAGGGGAGGGTGTCTTCCAAAACCTTTTGTAAAAGCCAGTGCAACAGTAAGATAACTACTACATGCTCTTGTACTTCTAAATTTCACAACCGTTCCACTTTGCAACCAAAACTATCCATATAATAGAAGCACACAGCCACTGAGCTCTATCTTCAAAACCAGTGTGCTGGAACTATAGTTGAGGAACAGAGTAACATAGGCTAGCCCAGAACTTCGGCAAGCAGCAAGTAACAACGCTTCCCATGACTGCTTTGAACATAGGTCAGTCCCCTTTCTAGCAGTGTACAGAGCAGCAAGGAGCAGAGAAGCCAGCTGTAAATGACTGTCATGAAGGTTCAGCCTTGGCTTAAGTGTCTTAGCTGAACACAACAGAGTGACACCAGCAGTGCAAAGCATGGACAGCTCTCAGGGCAATCTACTACTTGCTCTAAAGCAGTTCATGAGACAAAAGGAGCCGACGTCCTGTTACAAAGATCCTCCTGCAAGGAAGTCTCTCTCCTGGTCAATTAAACATTGCCAGGAAGAAAAACAGGACAAACACTTCAAGACAACAGAAACAAGCAAAGTCCACAACTGAGTAATTTTCACTTGAATGCCACTGATGAACAATCTATAATGTGACCAAGTTTGTCTTCAATTCTATAAACCTCTTGTGAGTGGCACTATAAACACCATATGCAAAAGGATCACTGTGAAAAGGAAATTGCATTTTAAAAACCTCCTGACAGTGGAAAGGAAACTTATCCAGGAAAGGGAAGAAGAAAGAGAGCACAAGGTGGAAGCTGGTGAGAACAGAGGTCACTCTCCAGGATCTTTACAGCACTCACTAGATAAGCATGTACCTTTTGAAGAAGCTCAACTTCCTGCCATAAATAAAGGTTTTATAACCCACTCAAAATATGTATCAGCCAGCCATTTATTTCATTTCATCCATCTTATTATCTGGACAATAGCACTGCATTTTTCAGGTGTTTCAATAGACATTACACAAGATATACTATTTTCTGATATATTCCAGATACAGTTCTCATCAGTTTTTCCACCACAGCTTACATGTATGAAGAAATCCAATTAATACCATACAACTTTTAGAAATATTTTCAACGTTTCAATGCCTATTGGTGTCAGTATATATCAGTTTTCATGCTTGTGCAAAGTTTGTTCAAACCCAGAAGAAGGCTTGTTGTGATCCAACTTGTGCCTTGTACTGATTTCAGAGCCAAAATTTACATCTATCAGTGCTTCCATTAAATTTGTCTTTCCAGACAGACTTCACTAGTGAACTCAGAGACACGAAGTGATATAACCCTGCAGGAGACTAGTTTAGTCTGGTATAAACCTAACTTAACAAGAACTGAATTAAAAAAAAATATTTCATGCTGCAGTTTTCAAAGGTGCAAACATACACAGAACATTAAAAACATGCACGTGTGCATGGCTACCAAGCCTCTTCCTCTATGCAAGATTTATTGGTTTTGCCTGTGGATCTAGCTTTTACTTGGAAGTTAAAAATTAGGATGAAAAACAAATTCAGGACGTTACTAGGAGAAAAGAAAATTTTGTGGATTTCAGTGCTGAAGGTCAGAAGTTTAACCGTAGTTTAGGCCAGATTTGGAATTAAACTTGAAATGGCTTAGATTCTTCATTTAAGTCTGCATTTACCTTAGATTCTACCTCACTGAGCACAACAGCTTCAACAGGTTCATCCTCAGCGTTTGCAGATATATCTCATGACTAGTACAGAAACTCGATGTTTATTGCATCTCAGCAGCAAAGCCCTGCCTACACCAGGCCAGGCACAGAACCAGGATGGATTTCACCATAATCCCCAATAAACCACCTTGCAACCACCCTGAGCTTCCAAAGGACTACCTGGCAGCCAACATAAGTACTCTAAGAATGCTAAAATCCTTCCACAAAACTTGTCAGATATTAGTATTAAGAACTGGAAGGAAACAAAAAGAGAAAACAACAACTTAGAATGAGGTATCAGGAGATAAATCCAAAATGATGATGCTGCAACCTGCCAACTGAAGCACAAAGCTAAACTATAGACTAACAGAAAGATAAGGACATTCAACAACCACCTACTTCCTTCCAGTAATTTACAGCAAATTTGCCCAGGTGGTAACAGTTAGTTTCATTTAAAAAAAAAAATCTTTTTCAAAACAGACCCCACACCCAAACCACATGATTTCAGAGATTGTTTTTAAATGTTACATAGCTCTTCCACCTTAACCATCTGTTCTGCTCATTGTTTCAATGTAAAAGCAATCACTGGAAACTAAAACAATCACTGGTCTTCGCTAAATGTTCTCTCTCGTTTCTTCATACAACAGCCTGCATGAATTCCCTCGGAGAGCTATTTCACAAAGGCATACTCTAGAGCCTAGGTCAACTTGGGTAACAGCAATGCAGTCTCTCCTCTGCCAGCAGAGGGAAGGAATTGCTTGGAAATTGCTCTGATTCAGCCAGATCAGTCTAACCAGAAACTGTCTCAAAAACTCAGTTTTGAAATTTATTTGAAAGCTATTTCTCCTAAAACCAGTGTGAGACGCTTGACTTTACCCTCTATACAGACAAAATAATGCCAGATATAGAGCACTGTTTGACGCATGCTGCTTGCAGGTACATACTAGGCATTAAAAAGTATTCTACTGTTTTCAATCGTCAAGAAAAAAGTAACACCAGAGAATAAAACTCTTCTGCTGTTTCCTCATTGGACGCCAGCTTCTCAACAGAGTGCACTGAGAAGCAGAAGCAGCCTTACCATCCAAACTGGGCCAAATTCAGCACACAGTGGTGCTACACGGAAAGCCTTCTTTTGAGAGTACTGAAGGTGCTGGCTTTGAGAAGTGCTCTCGTACTGCACCTTTCTTCTCAATTTCAGAGACTGGAAGGACTCTCCCAAATCCCTCCCTCTGACAGAGGCTCATATGGATTTCTAGCTTAGCTTAATTCATTGCAGTTTTTAGTTTGCGTTGTGCCAAAAATTCTTTATAAGCGCCTACCCAAATCACCCCCTCTTGCATTTACACAGAACAGTAATTTCTTCTCCCAGTTCTCCTTATGCTCAAGTAAGCCGTTCTGCATCTGCGCAACAGCTCTCTTCTCCTTGCAGTCCTTCTTGGCTCCTGCCATTTTTCTTAAACCTGATTTATTGGGTTTGCATGGCCTGGTTTGGCGGGGCAGGGGAGGAGGAGGTAGTGGGGAGAGGGATAACAGGGGTGGCCTCTGTGAGAAGCTGCCAGAAACTTCCTCCATGTCCAGCAGAGCCAATTCCAGCGGGCTCCAGGATGGATGTGCCACTGGCCAAGGCTGGGCCAATTAGCCAGCGGTAACACCTCCGGGATAACAGATGTAACAAGAGGAAAAAAAAAGTTGTTGCGCAGATATAACTGTGGACAGAGAAGAGCAAGGTGGGAATATGTGAGAGGAACAGCCCTGCAGACACCAAGGTCAGTGCAGAAGCAGGACCAGGAGGTGCTCCAGGCAGGGTTGGGATTTCTCTGCAGCCTGTGGTACAGACCACGCTGGGGCAGCTGTGCCCCTGCAGCCCATGGAGGATCACAGAGATGCAGCCCCTGGAGGAGACCCACGCCGGAGCAGGTGGATGCCTGAGAGGAGGCTGTGACCCTGAGGGAGACGCGTGGAGAGAGGGGCCCATGCTGCAGAAGCCTGCCCTTGGGGGACCGCACCCTGTGGGAGTATGACCCACGCTGCAGCAGTTGGAGGACTGCTGCCCGTGAGATGGGCTCACATTGCAGAAGTTCATGGAGAACTGTCTCCTGGGGGAGGGACCCCACAGTGCAGCAGGGGAAGGACTTCTCTCCCTGAGCAGCGGGAGAAACGAGTGAGGTGATGAACTGACCACAACTCCCCTCCCGGTCTCCTAGCGCCCTGGGGTAGGAGGTGGAGCTGGGAAGGAGGGAGGGGTGGGGATATGGTGTTTTTAAGGGTTCATTTTACTTCTCATTATCCTGCTCTGATTTTGCTAGCAATAAATTAAATTAATAGCTCTAATTTGATTCTGTTTTGCCCATGATGGTATTTGGTGAGTGATCTCTCTCTGTCCTTATCTCAACCCATGAACCCCTCGTTGTCTTTTCTCTCTCCTGTTCAGCTGCAGAGGGGAGCAAGAGAGAGGCTTTGGTGGGTGTCTGGCATATGGCCTGCATCAACCAGTGACACCCGAGATTCCAAACAAAGCCTCACCAGATGCAAGTGCCTCATTCCTCTCCACTCTGTACTAGAACCTCAAACTGCATTCAGGTTTTTAGTGGTTTCATCATTATCAGCTGCTTGCATTATCTGCTATCATTCACCCAGATCTGCTGTCTCCTACTAACATTCCAACAGTTGGACGAGCTCCTACTTGAAAAATAAAAACAATCAAAAACCTCTTCCTTGCTCCTTCTTTTCACCACAAGGATAGATAAAATTCTCCTATATGGAAACTCGATACATAAGCAAAATGATAAACTAGTATCAGAAAACTTATCATCTGGTGCCAGTTCATTACTGAGGCAATGAAACAGGACCCTTCTGCTCTCCTCTCCTTTCCCTAAACATCTCAAAGCTTCTCACTACAAAACATGCTTCTAGCCTGTGAAAGCTGTAGTTACAGCCCAATGCACATGCTAGAACTTTTCTTAAAATCTAGATTAATTTTTAAAACAGGCTTAAAATTTTTAGGGGTCAAAAGCAGTACACCTACTGAAAATAGGAAACATTAAAAATCAATTAGAGTGGAAAAGAATTTGCTGGAATAGTCATTATTTTGGTTGTCTTCCTCAACAGAAATTTTTCATTTTTTACTTATACCAAGAGACTGTATGACCAAGCTCAAAAGAACCTTCACTATCAAAATCTAATTATGCAGATTCTTCCACGCAGTTCTTCCATGGCAGTGCTGTACCTTGCTCTGTTGTATGTTTTTAAATGTCATATTCAGTACCAATGTGCATTTTGTGTCTTTGCAGAAAAAAAACCCCAAACAAAACAAAACACCAAAAACCTAACACCCCTATCCCCACCCACCAAAAAAACCTCCAACAAAACACAACATAACCCACACAACAAAACCCCAGAATTCTCCTATAATTTTAAGTTCTGCATCTTTTCACTTGTTATTCAAACAGATTAGGAACAACAAGAAACTTCCTTAGAGAGCTCTGTGGTGCAGAAAAAAATTTCTCCCAAGAAAATAATGATCATACTTGGCACTGCCCGGCTGCAGCAAACTAAAGCTGTTGAAACAAGCAAGATCAAAAGAGAGGCTCCTCACCTGCAACAATATTCACATGAGAAACTTCACTTGTAAGACTATCTTAGGAATAACCTATGTTACAAAACACATGAGGATGCTTTAGAATTCAGCTAGTCGAAAGCTCATATTTAATGATGCCACAGGTGGCGGAGACAAGACCAGTGGGTACCAGCCTGGGCTTGACTGGGCACCTCAGTGCTGTGAGCAGCTCAGAGTAACTCCCAGGACCCTGCCTGTCCAAGAGCTGTGGATGCAGATGCACTTTCAGGCGCCGGATAAGCTGTGACTTCCTTCTGGATTGTGAAAGAGGAAATGATGCAGCAAAAGGACCAAATAGCAGTTTTGATTTCATCGAGCTCCAGTGAAAACCCCCATCTGTCACCTTTGTGAATATGTCATTTTCAAATGTTTTGTTCTGACAGGCTGCCACAGTTGCCAAAACAAATGGCTCGGCTTAGCACTTTATTCAGTACCACCTTGTGGTGAAATAAACATTTGCATATTGTGCATAACACAATTAGAAACTGGGTAAGAAGAAAAGAAGCAAAAAATGACTGTGAGAGGTTACTTTTCAAACCAGATCTTTTTTTCTGATGGTGCATCAAAAGATGCACAAATAGTAGGGAACAAGTAGCAGACTGGGGTCAGCAGCACTGCTAGCTAAAATCACCGTATACCATCAGCTTTAGACAAGTCTCCTTTTCTTGACATAAAGAGAAAATAGAATGAGATCCAGAACTCACTGTAGACCCTTAATTTACCAGAAGTGATAGCCTGGCCTTGTCTGACTACCTGTCATGGCTTGGGTGAGGTTCTCATGAAGCATTACACTCTGGGATAATTCAGGTAGGATTTGATGAGTTACTTTCACTGAAAGAACAACAAATCAAGCCTTGACATGAAATACCTACTTTGCTGAGACAAAAGCACTCAGCAATGTCCATCAGTAACAGCTGCAACTCACTGCAAGGAAGATTTATATCCTACTGACTGGGAAGATGCTAGTAATTTAAAATAAAGTTAGAACTCCAAATAATGTCTTGAAAGAATGGACATCTTCAGAAGTTTGAAAATTACTCTTCAAGTGTTACTGAGAAATACAACAAAAGTAAGGCGGATTTACTTTCCATTACACAAATGAGTGAAAATTTCTGAGTCTGCTTGATTTCCACTGCCCTTATGTAAGGCAACTGGGGACAACCAAATATGTGCTTACTTTGAAATATCCAGATTTTAACACTGTATTTCACTTTGGCCACTTTGAGGTCTAGGTGGACCTGTATATGTCAATATGTGTTAAGTGTCTAACAGCAACAACACTTAAGACTGAACTCCAGTGTTTCACAACCCATTTTCTGCCCTAACCTACATACGGATTAGTTCATCATAATGAAACATATTATCACCATAATTCTGTCTGGAGCCCTAACATGTACATTTTGTAGCTGGTATGCAACACCCAGCACCATCTAAATACTATGGGCCATGTTTGCTCTTCTGCAGATCCATCCATTCCAAAAAACTCTGAAGCTGCACATTCTTTCCCATTTTTAAGCCCCATGCTAATGCCATAAAGTTAAGTGAACAGAATTTCCACGCTATTGCACAACTGAACTGCACAAGCATGTGAAAAAGCACTGAGCAATTTATATGCTTGCTACTGTGAAGCTTCTAAGCAGACAAATTTTACCCGACACTGCACAGGTGCACTGGAATGGAAAGGCAAAAGGTGTCCTCTCCCCAGTTAACACTCCCATAGTGAGCAATATTAAAATAGCTGAAAGGTTAAGAAGCCTTTCCCCACCATTTCTTTGCCCTCATACAGCAGCAATAGTAGTGACTATAGTGAAGGACTTCCTTTTGCTTCTGCAGGGAATTGGCACCTCTCACAGGCACTCAGTAATCGTGTCACAGATGGGGTGCTTCACCTACCTACTCCACCCACCCTGCTGCTAATGGGGTATAGAAGTCTTCCAGCAGCTCAGTAAAACACTAACCCATTACTTTCCTGGAAGTTCTATACTTTAAACTGTATTTAGAATCCTTACTATTTTTTTTTCCTTTTTAAGGCTAGATTTATTTCCTGCCTGCCTCCATCCAATAGGAAACCAGAAAAAGAACTAGTCCCATCTCACCTTCTGGCCACAATTTACCAGAATAACTGGCCAGTATTCAGCTGCAGCTTTAAACAGAGGCCAAAGATCCACCCTACATGGAGGCCACCGGTCTTCACAATTCCCTTTTGTTTTATAAAAGCTTACCCTGAGCAAGTCCACCTTCTGGAGCAAACCAATTCCTACACGATCATCGTGCCCTTCCCATCCCAGCAATCTTCTTCTCCCTTTTCTTCCTTCCTTGTATTGTGTGAGCAACCCCCACAGAGCCACGTCACAGCTGAAACAGTTTGGATAGGACTTCCCTTTCCTACAAGCTAAAGGGACAGAGTCACTCAGATCCCCATCCTACACCCCCCCAAGCTGATACACCACCACTCCTACGAGATCAGGAAGCCAAACCAAGTAAACTAAAGAGGTATCTCCCTTTGCTGCCATTCGTATCATGTTAGTGGTAGAAAGCAATACACAGTGGCATCAGGATGATGAAGCTTGAGAAAATGAAACTTTGCCCCTTCTGTTTTCCAGTATAAAATCTTATATAGTTGTTGTGCTGTACTTAATAAAAACATCCCTGGGGAAAATGAGCACTCTGCAGTCTACTAGCCAGCTCATAAGGAAATGGAAGTGTGATAGACTCAGAAATGTCTTTACCTTTTCATGGAATTTTAATCCAGAAAGTGCACAGCCTTTCTCACAAGTAAGTAATTAAACAAGAGCAACAGCCATCCCAATAAGACTGTCAATGAAAATATACATCAATCTCAAACTGAAGCAGTGAGGTAGAATCTAAGGTAAATGCAGACTTAAATGAAGAATCTAAGCCATTTCAAGTTTAATTCCAAATCTGGCCTAAACTACGGTTAAACTTCTGACCTTCAGCACTGAAATCCACAAAATTTTCTTTTCTCCTAGTAAAGTCCTGAATTTGTTTTTCATCCTAATTTTTAACTTCCAAGTAAAATTCATTTCTTTGCCTTACCAATTTTCAAGTACTTAAAAATGGACTCAAAAATTAAATAGGCTCTTCACCACTAGGAAAATTTGTCCCTTTTTCTAGTATAGAAGAAGTAGTATGTATTTGGCTAATAAAATCCTATAGACAAGGACTTGTTTACTTTTAAAATATAATTCACCAAGAAAGTACTTTAAAAAACAGAGCAAGAGAAACATAAGCACAAGCAAATAAAGCATACAGAAAGACAGATAAACCTGGGTGGGTAAGTAATGCCCTTCTTCAGGGGGAAGCCTCCAGTTTGAATCCTTTCAAAGAAATTACATCCCTTACAACTCTTAATCATTTTGACAATGTACTGACATCCTGGCCATTTAAAATACATACTTTCCTCGAGCCTGGCTGGTTTAGACAGCAGGAAGCAAGATATTTGTACAAGAAGAAAAGAGGAATGAAGGGCCAAGAGGCCCCAGAGCAGTTGGAAGAACAGTTGTTCTGGGTGGAGAAGCAGGAATGGGGCAGAGGTGAGCTGAAGGCCTTCCCAACCCTCATTTAACTCCTTCATTTCTTTTTGTTTGGGCAATTAAACCCCAACAATTCAGTTTTCAACTCATTTAATTTTACATTCCCTGGACTGATTCCATACCTGTGCCTGGTAGTTCCTGTGAACAGCTGGTGGGAGCAGTGGGAGGGAAGGCATGCAGCAGATGATCTCCTGATGGCTCAGCCTATCTGTGGTCCCCAATGCCAACACCACCCACAGACCAGTGAGGTGCAATACACTGGCTGTGAGAGACAGCTGACAAGGAGGGCTTCTGCTTCACAGAAATTACACATTTTCAAATTAGGTTTCAACCCCAGCTGAAACAAAACTGGTTCTTCATCTCCCACTGCCATTTCCCATTCATAGGAAGACTTTACACTTCAAAATCAACTTTACTATCAACACCAGCAAACTCATGGTATCACCATAGCACCCACCATTTACCCTCACCCCTCGCTACCAACAGCAACCATTTCATTATACCATTTATCCTCCCCTCAGGAACTCAAGCCTTTCTCCATCAGCAAAGCCCTTCCTGCAACTGTTCAAAGGTGACACCATCTTTTCTATTCTCAGTATCTCGGATCCCAGAGTTTTACTGAAAACGTTCTTAGCTTTAAGAACAGCCACTCTCTTACCCTTCACTTCAAAACTGCATGGCTAAGAAAGGACAGATGCAATTCCAGCTCTACATCTGGCAAAGACTTACCCAAACAAGAGGAAGTCATAGCTAGCCATATAGAATAAGCTCTAAGCTACTTCTGCACAGGGAACAAGCACACCACATGCAGTGCTCATATGTTGACAAGAGCACCTAGGCCTACACACACTAGGATAACTAGGCAATATTATTATTCAAGAACATTGCTCAAAACTAGTTTTCTCTAAAATTAATTTCAAAGCATTTCATCAATGCTGGATTTTGTAAGCTGTTCCAAACTTAAGTTTTGGCACAAACTGGATTCACCAAGAAGCATTCAAGATGGACTAAAAGTCTGTCATATACCTTTTCATCTTGAAAGACTAACTCTTACAATCTTAGAGGTACTTGGGTATCATCCTGAACTGTGATATCTGGCTACACAATAGCATTTGGCACTGGCACTGCATACAACACATCAGGAGAACAGGGCAGAGTTTCAGAAGCTGTTTGCTGAAAATGACACAGAAGCTTAGGTGCTCCTATAGTTTATAGGCTGCTCACATCTGATGGACCAAGTCATCTGCCTTCTCCTCCTCCTCCTCAGGAACACAGTCAGCTTACACTGGCTGGGGCTGCTGATTTGGTTTAGAAAGCCTGTAAACCAGCAGGTTGTTCTTTTCTCCTCCTGCACCTCTCTTCCTCCTTTGGAAACTTCGGTGTTCTTGCAATGTCAGCTGGAGGGGTGGTCGCTCACCCTGCCATCACCTCCTGGTAGGTGGTTTGCAGCCATTCTAGCAACTTGGTAGCTGGTGTTAGAGCATGGTTTTAGGTTAATTACCCTTGCAAACACAGAGCTGCTTCTGCACTGAATGACAGTGGCCTTTCTGAGCTCTGGTTTGACTCAGGGCACAAGCAGCTCATTAACCATCAGATGATTCAGCACTTGGTGCCTACATTTCTGCTGGCTGGTTTTCATCAGCAGACTACAGCTTTGAAGATATATCATTTATATGATACCATCAGGCACCTGACAAGACACAGGTGTCAAGGCCCTCCAGCTCCAAGCCAGTACTAGTTTTATGCGATACAGATTGCTCCTAAATTTTCCTCTTTGCTATGCAGCTTTATAATCACATTCCCCACAAAAATCCTGACTGTAACAGTCAGCAGCTTTTTTTTCCCCTCCAGCTCTTTCAGAAAGAAATCACACACAGAAAAGAAAGGGGTCAAAAACGAGATCTCAGGTCACAGAGAAAGACTGGTAAGAAGTCCTGAGCAGAGGGAAGATGATTTCCACATTTCATGCTCAGAAGAGAGCAGGATTCTCATCCCACCAAAGCTAACCATGCACAAAATGTCAGATACAGTCCCTCCCCACCCCCAACAGTCCCTTCTGATTTACTCATGGCCACTAATCTCATTAGAGTTCCTATAATTAAAGCACCATAAAATCTGATGAAAAACACAGTATGCTGTTTAAATTAACTCGCCCAAAGTCTTTCAATGTAAGAATGACTATTCCAACAGTTACAAGATTTACAAAATAAAGCATCACTAATGAGCACAGGATCAAAACTGGATTATCAAGTTTCCTGATTTGCATGTAGAAAAAGCAGGCACCAAGGTTTCTATAGAACTTCTGCAGCCATTTTATAGGAAAAGTGAAATGTTCCCTCTAACTTAAATACACAAGCAGCCCAGAAAGGTTAGGAAGTGAATCACTCTTTTAGCAAACCTCTGTATGCACAGTTTCTGAAATAACCTGGGTTTGGTGCCACGTTTAATGGAGAGAAAGAAGGGAAATGAAGGAGGTAAAGGAGATACGGATGTAATATCACACCTGCAAGATTAAGTGTCCTGGTTCTTCCTTCCCTGTCCCAAGTTTGTATGCTGGATGAAAGAGTACAGAAACCCACAGCCCCCAGCTGAATGGGAAATGGTCCTTCCATACTTTTGACCCCAGCCTCACTCTGCACATGCCTGAGAGTCCATGGAGAGAGAACACCAGCCTTTCAGACAATCACACTCTTCAACCTCATCCATTAAGCATAACAACAGCTCTGGGCTGCACTGACTCCTGGAGACAGGGTTTGCTGGGACCTGACTCAGGCTCTGTGGAATCTACACCAGATCCTGAGCTGTGAAAGCCACCACACCACATCCTGAGCTGCAAAAGCCACAACCTCTTCCATGGTAACCCATCACCCATACCTATCAATTACCGTATCATCAATTTCTTTGAGTCCAAACAAAGAGTCACAGAATTTTTTTGTGAATGGCAGATCAACTGGTCATAGTCAGACCCTGAAGAGATCCGAGGGCTCTGTGACTATCAGGATGTGAGACGGAATAGCTAAATTGAGGCAGAGGTAAAGTTATGCAATTTCACAAAGCCAGGCTCCAGATCAGCCTGGGCATTCCAGGCTTGCCTCCTAAGCTTCTGCTCCAGCCACTAAATCTTTGAAAGGGTTAATGCAGCAGGTGCCAGTGATAAGAAAGACTGGACTTGACCTCGAAGGACCTTCAGATGTTACCCTCATTTTCCATCACGCTGGTAACATGATGAGCAAACTGTGCAGTTGGAGTATTTTCATCTGGCATTCCTTTTAAGAATACCTAAAACTTCAGTTGATTTTCTGATCTATAAAGGGCTCCAAGGCAGAAGTTCTGATGCTCTTTTATATTCACATAGAAGAAAGCAGAGTGCATTAACAGAGTTTTTCCTTTGCTACTCCATTAAACATCATTTCAGGAATCACAATGAAGCCATCATGAAGAATACAGCTTTCTTCAGTGAGAGAACACACACAGACATCAAAGGCAACACAAATTATTTTAAGTGCTATACTTCTGCCAACATATTGCACATTTTCAGCATGAGAGACCACTCCTCCAGAGTGGCTGCAGAGCCAGCCAGGGCACAGATTATTATCTCTCTGACAAGGAAACCAGATTTAAACTATGCACAATGCTGCTTGGGGTTTTGTTTTTCAGTTGTTTTTTGTTTGTTTTCAATTTCAGGTACATTCTTAAAATCAGGCTGATCATATCCGAAAGCAAGATCTTCTAAAATTTTCACACAAAACCAGCTTTTCAGCATTTATTTCTTTTAATCTTCTAATTTGCAACAAAAAGTGCAAAGTCTCAAAGATGAAAGGTAACGATTTCTAACCTACACTGGCTTTTCACTCATCCTTCCCAGAAATTCTTCTAATATAACTGACATGGAGAAGCCTTTCTCTCTCCCCAGGATGACTCACAGGGTCCTTCCACAGCACAAAGGAAAGACAGATCACTTCTTGTTCTTCCTGAAGAAATATCACTTTCTCGTCCTTTTCAAAAAGGAAGATAGGGGAAGAACACATTGGACTGTTATTTGTTACATTTTGTTTCATTTTTCCCTAACAAATTTATCAAGCAACTAAAATTCCGCCTGGTCATAAAAGCATCTGCAACAACATGTCCACAGAAGTGCTCTGTGAATCCCAATCCTCAAGACCAGTATCCCTGCCCCACCTTTAATGCACAGGAGTAAGCACCTATATGGCACACCTATGGCTATGTGCCACATGGGTACCTTTCAACAGCTGCTGGGATCAGCCCTGCGGCTGCTCAGCAGTAGTAGTAGCTTCCTTGAAGGGGGCATCCCTGCATACACATCCAACACCTGGACAATGCTAAACTCACTTCATAGCGCATATGCCTGGTTCCTAGGCCAGTCAGCTATTCCAGCCACCAAGCTACTGCTTCATTCTCCAAGAGCCCAGCATAAACCAGGCAGAAGAGTTCTTCAATGGCTTTAAATACCACATCACGTAACTTCGATTACATCATTGTAAACTACAAGCACCTGCAGAAGATAGGGAAGACCATGCTGACACCACAACACTTGGCAATTTCCAGCTTCAGTGAAAGTCAATATTCTGACACATGACCTCAGTGGCAGATAACAAAGTGGCACAAATGTGCGCTGACAATATAATCTAAAAACTTAGTGAGAATTTCCAGTCTACCAGTTATCTATAAATCATATCATTCTGGTCTCTATGCACAAAGTCTCAAGAAGGCTTATTAAGTGTTCCTGAGTTTCAGTGTTACAGGAAACACACAAAACGTGACTCTGACCAGACAATACACCAGCTCCCAAGTTAAGCTCTTCGCTGTTATCTAAACATATCCAAACGGGATCATAAAATGCTAGTGAGTTTACTATTAGCCAGAACAAATGCTATCAGCACCAGCAAATGCTACATAGGCTACCAGGGCCCAGAGAGGAGCAAGTACTTGACTTCTGGTAGCACGTGCAATTTCCAAGCAGTGAAATGTACTCTGGTCAGAAGAGGCCCGTCAACTATTTATACAGTGCAGCGGTAGGTGTAACCAACCATCCATCCCTTCCCTACATGCACAGCCCAGCAGGAGCACGAAGTGCCCCAGCACAGCACCAAGCCCCAACAGGTGTAAAAATTCATTCCACCACCAAACTAGCACATCTCCACCAAGCACGGCCTAAAAATTTCTGCTGAATAAAAAAAGCATAAAGGTGGTAAGCAAAGGGTTTAGTCGGTTTTGTTTTTCCCACATACACCATACTTCTCCCATTGTTCTTCATGTTAGTGTATGACTACACTAGCAGCAGAAACACACAAGTATTCTGTGGTGCTAAACTAGCTACTGAAAACATTAGCGAAGACAGAGCTTAGTTATCAAGCTGCATTTTGGTTTGCAACAGCAGATCTGACTGACAAAACAGTGATGAACATGTAAGCACCCTATATGCCAGTTATCTGTCCAGGACGAGCAGTTGTCTGCCCAGAATGGAGAAAGTTGTGTTTTCAATTTTTTTCCTCCAAATAAGTTATTGTTTACTGTTATTAACTACAACTGTTCACCAGCAGTCAAACACCCACTATTTTAACCTTGCATAATTGGCATAACACCAAACGCGATGTGTCCTGCGAGGACCAGGCCGAGCGGCTGCGCCAAGGACCCGAACATCCGCGAGCCCGAGCGGCAGCGGGCAAAACCCCCGGCTCCAGGAGCCGCTTCGGAGGCGGCTACCAACGCTCTCAAACTCCGCTCCTTATCACTCCTTGGCCTCCTCTTAAAAGAAAGCTGGTGCCGCCAGCCACGTAAAAGCAAGAGTTTGAGATTTCAAAGCGAAAATCCTTGTAAAGATGGGAAGAGCCTGAAAACACAGGAGTGACCAGCCCGACCAGCTACGTACGAAGGCGCAGAGCAGCGCTTCGGGAACGGGCGGTCGCTGAGTCCGCAGCTCGCACGCAGGTGGCGGCAGAATGCCTTCCGCACGGGACGGGAAAGGCTCCCTTCCGCTCTGCACCCCACGGCCCAGCCCGGCTGGCCGGGCCCGGCGTAGCGATCAGCCCGCCGGGCTACCCGAGCATGCGGGCACAGCCCCCTCAGCACACCCCGGCAGCGCCCGCTGGGAAGTACCTGGGAGCTGAGGTACCGCCGGAGGCACTCCTCGCACACCGCCTTCTTGCAGCAGGACAGGGGCTTGATGGGCTTCTCCTCCAGGCACACCCGGCAGCTCAGCACCAGGAGCGGCCCGAACTCGCCCGCCATCAGCCCAGAGAAGGGCTCGGGCAGCAGGTACAAGTCCACCCCCTCGATGCTGCCGCCCGACGACAGCGGGTCGTCGCCCGACACCACCCCGCGCCGCGCCGGGGGCTGCCCCACGCCCGGGCCGCCGCGAGGGGAACCGGG
>VXBT01009933.1:269364-331738 GCA_013400235.1 Oriolus oriolus | reverse complement strand
ACCGCCCCCCGCCCGCGGCGGCCGCCCCGCCGGGCGCGCCCGCCTCCTCCGCCCCGGCCCGCCCCCGCCCGCGCTGACGCAGCTCCTCGGCTGCGCCCCTCATTCAGCTGTAAACACGGCGTGGCTGTCCGCACGCCAGCGCCCGGCACCGGCACCGGCACCGCAAGGCGTCGTCCCGGGCCTCAGGCTCCCTCCGCTGTGTGCCGGTACCTGCGGCCCGGCTGCAGAGTAACGTCCTCAGAGCATATTGTGAGCGTCCGATTAAAAATCGTCCCCGAAGAAAAAAAAATTGTATTGAGTAGCATCAGTGCCACTGTGAGAGCCGTGCACTAACATCAAGGCATTAGAGTGACGTTCATAAAAATAACCGAAACTATTAACAGCAGGAGTATCCACACAGGTCCTAAAGAGTATTTGCTTGTTCAGGTACTCAAGGAGATTAGGGGGATGTGTGCACATTCTGCTCCAACGGTTGGCCACTATTGCCAATGCCTCTGCTTGAAGATGGTATCTTCAGGCCTTGACATCATCATTTACATCATCACATAGGGAAATGTCATGGAACTGATGCTGCAGCAACTGTGTACTTTAGCGTGGACTGTGCAGTTTCCATCCTGAACTTTGTGTTACTCAGAAGTTAATTAGTTGCTCTCCTTGAGAGGACATGGTGTTGGGCTTAACTAGAGTGAGAGGAGGAGGTCTGCAAGTGGGGAGGAGAGTCAGGGACATCATGGCTGTGTGCATGTTGTACCCTCAACCCCAGTGAGCTCATTACCTCAGGCTCATGCAGGGAGCAGCTCCATGCATTTGCCCGGCTCCAGGTTTGAGCTCAGCAGCCCAGCTGCTCAGCCACAGTGCCCCAGAGCGCAGGGCGTTGAGGACACTGTATGCAACCTGTCCAGCTTTGGAGTATTGGCATTGAAGTATGTGTGCACTCTGGGAAGGAGCTGAGCTTCCCAGAAAGCCACACAGGGAGCTTGCCCTGTCCTGCTGAAGGCTGGCAGTGGAGGCACCACAGACTCTGTGTAGCAACTGGCAACATCTGCTGGCTTGGGGGGCTCTTTGCCTCGAAAATGCTGTATTCCTTCCACACCCAATTAGATGTGAAAGTCAGTGTGTATGAATTTGCGCAATGTCAGATTCTAGTTACCCCTCCAGGAAAACAACGTAGAGGAATTATTTCTTTTAAACAGTATGTTTTACTTTCCTTATTTGAGCCTTTAGGGATTATGATCCCAAAGCTTACTTTGAAAATATGAAGTGTAAAACTTCTAATGACTGCATAAATATCAGAATTTCCTACAGCCCCAACACTTAAGAACTTGGAGCTTGAAGAAAAAACTAGAAAGACAGCATCATTGCAAGAACAAGGATGTTGCTCCACTGTTAATTCGGAAATTTGTGTGCTAAAGCACAGCAGGGGAAAATGGTCCTCCGGGAATTCAGGATGGCAATGATAATCATACTTAGCTGGTGGGAAGCATGAAGCAAATAGGAGTTACAGAATTGTAACTAGAGCCCTACCAGCCTACAGACTAAGGACAGGTAGTTCCATGGCCTGTGCCCAGCCATGGGCCCTGCTGGTCCCAGCTGTGAAGAGTGAGCAGATGTGCCAGCCCAGCCGCCCCCAGTGCCCCCCGTTCTGTCTGGGATGGTGGGATTGGCTCTGGCTGGTGAGATCTTACCTAGCAGCCCCCAAGGGGACTCTTCCACTCTTTTGACAAACATATCAACCAAGTCTTTGCAATAAATCTTTGTCACATTCTGTATATATTCTCTCAAGCATATTGAAAAAGTATGAAATTATATAGTAGTAAACAGAAAAAACTATAGGCTTGAGGTAAACATGACTTGCTAGTATGTACTGATGGCCTTTCCCACTGTGCCTTTACACAGACTCGTATTTAAATTACCTTAAGGGAGGATTTTCACAAAAAGACCACCCTAGCCTCCCACCAGCCCCCAGCAGTCTGACAAAATAGGATTCTGTGTCGCATGGCCCTTGCTTATTCCACAGGAGAGCTGTTGAGAGAAGGAGCAGTCAGTGAGGGATGCTGGTTCAGTTGCTCTGTGCACTGCTGGTGGGTGCCTGGGTGCATGAAGCAGGAGCCCGTATAGGGCTGAACGTGCGGATCCCAAAGAGGCTGCACTGCTGCTGACTGACAGGCTGCATGATGTGTCTTAGGCTGGCTGTTGCCCCAGGTTTTGAGAAACCACGAGTCAGATTTGTGTCCAGAATGTTGCTAAAACCTTGGTTTAAAATGTGATTTTAGATCTACACATTTTACACTCTATGTAGAGCATGTCTAGCCTTATGGAAGATATTAAAAAGATAGCAGCACTGCTGGATTTGCGTAAGATAACAGATTAAAATAAATTATCCTACACAGATAAACCTTTTTATCACCAAACTGTTTGGTTTACAAGAACTTCATTGTGTTTGAGCACAGTTGTGTAGAACTGAGCCTAGTTGCTTGAAAAATCGCTTTTGTCCCTGTGATGTACTGCCAAGTCAAACTCCACAGAGATTCACACATTTGAACTCTGCAAATGAAGTATGAAGAAGCAGCTGGCAGAGCATTAATTATCTGTGAGAGATCCCCAGTTTTGGAAAGCTCTATCCAATGTTGTCCACCTGGATTTGCTTATCTTTGGGAATGCAGCAAATTTCATAATTTGTTTCTTCTCTGTTAAAAATATTGGAGGGTTTGATTTGAATAGGTATGTTCATGGCTGGTCCTTTTACTTATGCCTGATTTTAAAATTCCACAGTTTAGAACCAGGGTAGACACTTGTATTTTCAAACAAAGGGTGTAATTGACTGCCCCAGTTCTGGTAATGCCCAAATTTGGGATTTTTTTTTTTTTATTGTTGCCATTAATTACTCACACTGAACAAAGAAGTTGTGATGGCTATTGCGTCTATTAAGTACATTTGTCAAAATCTCTAAAATTTTCCAAAGTATTGCCTGAGAATTTCCATCCTTGTTTTCCTCTCAGATCCTTCTTTCCTACCTTCCTTTCTTTCCTTTAATCAAAGAGCACAAGCTTACATAAAACTTCAGCAATAGGAGGTACTGGGCTGTGCAGCCTATAGGCAAACTGGAGAACTCACTGCTACACACAGTCACTGAAGCAGTTCTATAATGAATTACAAAACTGATTAGATGCTTTCAGAAATTGAGCAGAGCTAAAGCAGTCTGTGCTGTTTGTGTCATATATCTATCTGTGTGTATACTTACATATGAAAGGAGGACTTAATTTCCCAAGGCTGTAATTCCTGAGACTTCTTGAAAATTACTTCTACTAAAAATAATTAATATTTTTAGGATAAGTAATTAACATTCATTCTTATGGGTTTATGCTGATAGCCTCTGAGGAAATTTGAAGACTTCTTTTTCTATATAGTAAGTAAGTAACTGGCAACATGGTACTGGGTCATTGGATGCAGAACTTACTTTTTGAGAGGTATTCTTGGGCTTCTGTTCATCTTGTGAGGCGAAAGAGTCACACATGTTTTACAGAAAGTGTAGGTTAGAAAAAGGCATGCACTAGAATAATTTCTTATGAACATCCTGATTAGATCAGGAAGAATGACTGTGTGCTTAGTTTAATTGTTACAGTATTTATTTTGAAAACAGTCTGTGCCATTATTTTTATCTAGCACTATGGAAACAACCTTCAAAACATAACTGTGTATCTTACACATTGCCTAAAGAGATCAAACCCTTTGTACTACCTGTGTGCTTGCTGCTCATGTCTGGGCTAGGGAGAGAAAATGCTTTTCTAGAATTTACAGATCTTTCCAAACAGATCTTATCAATGTCTCAAGTCATATTTTAAAGGGCATTTAGAACTTTGATGCATCCTCCTTAATTGCTTCTCTTGGTTTGCAGTTATTTATTCTACACACTTCAGTCCTTCTTTACACCTGGAACACTGTTTTTATTTTCTTGTTTTTCTGCCTGCACCACTACTTTTTAGTATGTTTATCTTTTTTCCTATCCCATCGTCTCTTCCTAAAATTGTCACAAAGATCTGTATTTAGCCTACAGATTTTCGCAGAGAGTCATGGCTGTCTTTGTGTTCTGGGTATTGCTGAATCCAGTTTCCCACTGAGGGCTAGACCAACCAGTAACTTAAGCTGATGGAAATGACTTCCTCCTCCTCCTCACTCAAATCTTTTATTCTTCCTAGACTTTCTTACCACATTATTGTCCCTTATGTCGCCTGGGCTCATAAATCAGGAATCACGTTCATCTTCAGCAAATGCGAAGAACCACTTGAGTGAAGCAGGAAACTTAGTTTTCATAGAGCAGCAGTATATATTTTGAAGTTCTTGAGGTTAAAACTGAGAAACTGAGCTGAGAATCTCATGACCATGGCTTGCTTCCCCAGGTGAATTTATTTACTGTTAGTCCCGGAACCACACCTGACTTAAGCTACACTCCATGTATCCCACAATCATCATTTTTCTCCTTAACAGCAGGCAACACCCAAATCATTTATCAGGATTAGTCTGGAATGAAATGCCTCGATGCACAGCCTGGGTGCAATGCAGTCATTTTGGGGAAGCTAGAGTTATTTACCACCATCAGCAGCAGTACAGCCATGAGGCCATTCCAAATTACACCAGCATTTTTAGACTCTCACAAAGAAAGAATCCTTCACTTCACTGCATTATTTTTATTAACATTTCTTTGAATTAATTTTTGTAGTAATAGTTGACCACAGGATTACCTGACAACTCCACAGTGAGAGTAAATTCTGCTGAAGGGCAAGTATATTTTACAGCTATTATTGCTTTAATTAACTATGCAGAATGACACACAAATAGAATGTTTTGTAAAATAAAGACTTAGAAGCTACGTTTTTGAAAATATTGTGAGTCATTCTCTGATGTGCAAATTGCTGTCTTTTCCTTGTTAGCTTCAGGCCTGAAAAGCAGTTGAACATTTGTTAGAACAATTGTCTACCCTTATTACTGGTTTATCAAATTGTGCTTTTCTCATTTTGTACTAGAGGGGTTTTTTGCAATGCTAATAATTTAAAGGATTTCAGAAAAAAAAGAAATTAAGTAATTAGCCTGATCAGACATTGGGGATACATAGAGCTATTCAGATTAGCTATTTTTTAATTATGCTGCTTTGCTTCTTAAAGCCAAATTTCAGAATGCTTTTGAAGACTTCCTTAAGTTCATCTGTGTAATTCAACAGCCCCTGCTGTTATCAGCAGAGACTCCCATTACACGCTTTGTGACTCCATGGAGACTTACCACGTCTGCACGGGAAGCTGCTGTAACAAGTGGAGCTGCTTTTGCCAGCCAAGCAGGGATGGGCAGCGTGGTCTTCTGGCGAGGGCACTGGAGTGGGGACCTGGGGGGCCCCTTTTCTAATCTCAGCTCTGTTACTGACTAGTCGTGTGACCTTGGGTGAGATACTCCTGTATCTCTGTTTCCCCTTTTACCCTTTGCCTGTCTCCATTATTTAGACTGTAAGCCGTGTGTGACAAGGAGTGTTGGCAGCTGCAGCACTGTGAGCCAGTAAATCCCCTGGTCTTGGGTGATGCTCGAGGTACTGCCGTATCACAGACAAAACGCAGTCATTTCCTCATCCAGAGTGCCACGTGAAATTAGCTCATTAATAGCATATTTTATAGTTGGAAGTAAAATTACATATGTTCCGATTCTTCTCTCTATTTTTAATTCATTTGACTGGGGAACACCACATTCACAAGAATTTTTCTGCTCAGCTGTAGTCCTTACTGAATAGCACTGAGTGTGCTGTGAGGGTTTTACTTGCATAAGCTAACACCAGGAACTTAACCCACCTTCAGCCTCACACTCTCTTTGTGTAAGAACACAGGGATCTAAACATTTTCCCTTGCTTGTATCATGTGTCCAGATTTCCAGGGGGATTTTACCTAGAATATCAAAGCAGGTATTTAGTAGGGCATGCATGACAATTATACCAAGGAAAGAAATGCCAGAATAAAACCTAATTCACTAGCAGGATCAAAATACTGTAATTTCTCTCCACAAATTTATTTTTATTACTGCCACAAGAAGTAATGCCTGACTACACTCAGTAAGTCATTTTGCAGAGTGAGATGATGCTGATTTCATACCATCACAGGTCGAAATACAGGTTCATTTTATGGCTTTGTCCCTATTTTGCAAGCCCCTGTGCTTTCCAGCCTGGAAGGCTGGCTTCACTGTGGAGGTGCCATGATAAGAAAATCTTCTCAGCTGGATGGAAAAAAGGAGTCTGAATTATGACTCTGCAAAATTAAAGCGGTGATATATTGATTATACGCTGAATTGATTATTCTATAGATAGCTTGACTGCAGTGGGGATTGAGAAGCATCGACAATGGAAACAGGCAAGACAGCAAATTGCCTTAACAAAACTTTCTGCTACACAGATCCAGTATGTGACACAACACAGTGTCAGGAGCCACGTCTTTTCTGAAAGGCTGCTAAGACACAGCAATTAACAGGGAATCAGTTAAATGATTTCCTTGAAAGGTAATTTCAATATTTTAGCTATGGACTGTTTGTTTTCATGGAGCATTCTTTGCTTCTCCATACTTAATCTAAAGGTTGATTCTTAAACGCTTCAGTGCATACATTGAAAAAAGAAGTTGTTGATGAATGGCATGTATTTTGCCTTAGGAATTGCTGTATACAGCTGAAAACCACACTCTTGTACATACACGAGTAATCAGTCAACACACGTCACAAGTCTTTGCACGCAGTACTTGGCAACCTTGAGAAAACTGTTCCTAGAAGTCTTTTCCTATATTCTCTTATCTAACCTGTCTTGTTTTAAAACAGGCCCAAATGATACTATTAGAAAGTGCAGGCCAGTTAGGACAATCTACAGACTGCAGTGGAAAGCTGTTTTGAAAGAAAAGTTCAGCTATAAACCAGATAAGCATAGGTGAGAAATGGTTTGCACTCTTCCTTCAGAAGTTGTTTCTTAGTAGCCGTTTTAGACACAACGTTAGTACATCATGCCCTAACAACAAGGTTAGCTGTGTGGTTTGCAGATTAAGCCCTGGATGGAAATGTAATGGTGTAATAAAAGGGCATCAGTAAACTTCTTATCCTAGGGAAGCATGAGTTGGGGGGAAAAAATGTAACATTTGAAGATACTGTCTGGGCAGAAAGCAAAATCCTTAGGCTGTCAGAGTGGAATCTGAGACTGCCGGCAAGCCAAAGCTGCGGCGAAAGCCTTGCGCTTTGTTTTGTGGTTCTGGTATGCTTATCAGCAACATTAAAAAAAAAATGTCAGAAATGCCAAGCTATCACAGGAGCCTTCCCAAGGAGCCACTCACGTGGCTGTCTGCTGGGAAATCAGCTGTTGTGATGGGTTCTTGTTACATGAATCTCTGTTCATGAGGACTAGAACCAAGCCTAACTCATTTGATGCAGCTGCAGAGCACCCAGATAAAAAGCACTGGCTTCACTTTAAACCTCAGACAAACTTGAAATAGATTAGTGGAGAAAATGCTCACCATCATATTATTCAGTGCCAGTCATAAGTTCCACTTTTACAATGAACAGTGGCAGATTTTATAAAGAAATAGTAAATATAATTGCAACAGTGTTCTTTCTATTAATTAGATCGGGAGAAATCTGGCTACTTATGATTGCTTGATTTAGTGTGATCTTACCTGCTACTTGGAGTGATTTTATCTGCTTATAAGAGAGAGTATAAGGAGGAGGGCAACTGTGTGGCTGCAATCAGATTTGTCTTTTCAGTTTTTGTTGCCTATAAAATTTTTGGCATGTGAAAAAGTCTAATGCTAGAAGACTACTGGTTAAGCAATTGATATGTGAAACAGCTGTAGGCTTGCTTTATTCTGGGGATACCAAAGAAGTGCATTTATTGAGTACTTCTTATTTTCCAGTGAAATAATTTATCTGTGGTTCCTTCAGGACACAGCTATAAAGTAAATGGAATATTTTTTTCAGCTAAGAATTGATCTGAACACAGCACTAACAGCATGATTTTAGATCAGTGAAATTAAATTGATGCAATTCAGAGCTAGTGAAGGTAAACTGGTATAGCTTGCACCAATGCCGATGAAAAAATATCCAAAACGAGATGTGTTTATTTAAATAAATCATGCAGCAGTATATGTTAACATAATGTACTTCTAAATAGCACCTTCTCAGCTTCTTTAGTCATGTGAACAGTACAAGAAATTGGTCTAAAATGTCCAAAATTGACTAACTATGCACATATTGAAAAATGGGTAAACCATTTATCTTAATGTTGCGAGACATTATTGTTTAAAACACATTACATTGCAACAGAAGTAGTATACATGTAAAATATATGAAAAACTGGTAAATGAATTCAAGAAGTAACTATCAGTAGGGAAGGATCATCAGGTGGGGCTGTTTCCAGTAGAGTTCAGTGGTGATTCATGTGAGTCCTGGCATTGCTTAATAATTTCATGAGCAGGGTGAAAATATATAGGGTGACTAAAAGCTAGTGAGTAACAGTAAAAAAAAACCAGCACAATTTTACAAAGGAGTTTAACTTGACTGTGTTAGTCTTGTTTCAATAAAATGTCTTAATATAATAAAAAATAAATTAATATGTTTCAACATACAAGTCTAGCTTGTAACAGATTTTGTACTGCCTAAAGTCTTCAAGAATAGATGGTTTTCTAGAAATTATCTTTCCATCAAAGATATATTAAGTGTACTCTGTATATATTGAATAAGTAGAAAATGAGACTAAAATCTACTAGAAAAGTCACTTTTGGTTGGTTTTTATGAGTCCATTTGTCAACAGCAAGGCTCCAGCACATTGATCAGAGCTGATAAAAGCAGTTGTTCATTGTCACCTGAGTGTTTAGGCATAGTGCTGCTGAAGGAGGCTGGGCTGTTTCTGTGTTCTGTGTTTCATGAGTTCGGATCCCAGCTCTGCTGGAGCACTGGAACACACAGAAGTCTTATTGGGAAGAATCACAGCAATTCCTGCAAATGGACCATTAAGGAAGCTTGCTACTGGTTAATAACTTTGCTTGCAGTGCAATATTTTTTTCTCTGGGAGTTATACTGGTGAAAATTTTTTACTTTCACATTTGTGGATGCTAGCAAAATTTCAGCTTGTGAGTTTCTTCTAGGACATTTTCAAATCTTTATACCTTCATTAAGTACCAATGACAAATTGAAAGTGAAGAATAGTAAAGCTTATTTTTTCTACATATTTTTTATTATTAATATGTAAAGTGTGTGTGACAGAAAAGGATTACAGATGAATAGCACCACTTCCCCTGTAATCTTTATCCTTTTCCTGACTAAGTGCTATCTGCTAATACAAATTCCCAAGATCCTGACCTTTCTTTTTTGCTTTCCTTCCCTGCAAGCAGGGTGGAGGAAATGATTCCTGTCACGTAGCCAAAGGGGGCATATTTACATGGCTCCGCATGATGTGATGAGGAAATCCTGTTGCAGAGAATTCAGGAGGGGAAACAACTAGGTTGCCAGCTCCGCTTCTTACTTTTTTTTTTTTTTTGGAAGTCCTGCCTCCACTCCTCTACAGGTTTGCTTCCTGAAAAGCCACTTCTGTGACTTTATCAGTACAGATCTCTTTGTTTCTCTGTTTGCTTTCTCCATTTTTGTACATGGATGTTTCCAGGAGATTGTTCTCCTGCCTGATATCTTGCCATATGTTACATGGTATTGTGGTATTATCTGCTATGGATTTTTGCTTTGCAGATTTTGCTTGTAGTACGTGTATTTTTATTGTTCTCCACTGATTATCTCTTAAGCTCTGCACAAAGTAAGGAACCACTATAAGTGCTTTAATTCTGGTCTCTTCTGGGCTACAGGGAAAAAGCCTTCACTACATACAGGAGGGTATTGTAATCTCAAATCCTAAAGCATTCACATAGCTTTGGCTGTATTCTAGAGGAAACCAAACATTAAGGGTTTTTTGTTTTAAAATGCACTTAGTACCTATGGAGTTCTATAGTTAATATTTTCTAGATTTTATGATAACAATATATGAAAACTTGGTGTGAGAGCTTTCCTTCACCTAGGCTAAATTCACCAAGGCTAAATTCCCTTTCCTTCTGACTTTGAGATCTGTAATCAAAATAACCAGTGAAATGCACCAGTTGACTAGAAAGGAAACCTTTACTGAATGTAGAACCTGGTGTAAAATCAACATGGAGTTTATGCATGCAAATTTTATTTAATGCATGAGGCACTAAAAACTAAAGAGTGATTAATAAGAGAGCACGATGGATGTGTCATTCTGCCATTTCAGACCAGGAACATGCTCCTTCAAGGGCTAACTGTGCCTTCAGCTGGCGGCCAGGTCGTGTGTGTAGAGCTGGATCTGATCAGAGATTAGATTTTTAAGAAAAAAACCACTTTCCCATTGTAGCATTAGTGTTGATCATAGTGCTGTCCATTAAAAGCTTTAAGCTTTGGGAACATTTGGGTCCAGATCCTGCTTCATGCCTCAGAACCACTGCTACTTTTGTACAACAGACCATAGACTATTTTAAAAAAGATCTGATTTCGGAGGGGAGTTTTTCTAAACAGAAAGATTTTTATGTTTTATTCCAACCCCATAATTCTACATATTTTGGTCTGTGTCCCATCTTTCAGGACATAGAAGAGACAGACTAGGCCTTCATTGATCAAATAAAATTTACCAAGATCAAATGATGGTGCTATATTTTGCCTTTTGCCAGTCTCAGGATGTGGAGTATGAGATCCAATTTCCTAGTCTGGCATCTCCAGCATGGCAGTAATTTAGAAACACAAAGAACTAATGGTCAAAGTCTTGTCATACCAGTCAAAGAGACTGTGCAACCACTGCTTATTTTTTTAGTGATTTTCTCTTTCCAGTAATACTGGAATTTATCCAATGCCAAGGACATTTTTTACTTGCTTAGAGATGTTTGGGCTGAAAACCTGACATCTTGTGTTTAAGGGAAGAACTACTGGGGCAATACTGTTGGGCAACAACCAAGTCAGACTTCCACAGTATACAAGTGTACAACTCTTGGAATAGAAAGCTGTAGAATATAATAAATATTTTTGGAGAAAAAGCAATATTTTCCATAAAAATAATAAAACCAATGCACTTTTCAGATTAGGAGGAGCAAAAATATAAAGACCTCACATTCTGAAGTCCAGCTCTTTCCCCTCTCTTCTTCGGAGTGCAATGTGAAAACAATGTAGAAGTGGAGTACAAGGAAAAAAGCAAGAAATTATAAATGTGTAAATATTCTTTAGGTTTTTCCTACTTTACTGGAAAAAACATAATACTCAATAAATTGAAATTCCTTCTGCAATTTTTTATTAACAGATCTCTATAGCTCAGAAGGTGAAGGACTCTTGGAGTTGAGGAGATAATTAAAAAAGACAAGAGATACAGTTCCAGTGCATAAATTCTTAGAATTTTTAAGGGGGGAAAATCCTGTAAAATTATGGAATATCAAGTTTCGACATTTATAGGATCAGGGTTTTCCCCATTACAATTTATTTTCAACAAGTGTGTAGGGAATGGCGAGCAACCGTAAAAGGCCTGAGTTGAATGAGAAGGTGACACTATGGAAAAGTTCACCAAGGCTGCTCATAAAGACAGGACCTTGGCTACTGGGTCGGTGATTTGGGGAGGTTTTCCACATGCCCCTGGGACATGGGACCAGGGCTCTGCTGCTGCATCGTCTGTGTGGCACCTGCCCCACGTGTGGCCCTCAGCTTGCTCAGCAGTGCTGTGGGACAGCAGAGTCTGCACTGGCCCTGCTCTGGGGATGGGACACTGCAGGATACAACACCTACATGTAGTGGGATGAAAGCTGGCAGCGTGCGTTGCTGATGTTTTAAAGTGACGTAGGTTTTCTTGTACAGATTTGCTCAGTTAAGCTATGAAAAATGCAACTTTCTGAGGCCATCGATTTTTAAGAGGATTTTATGAAGTCTTGATCTGGGCAAACAGCTTTTAGATAGCTTCTGTCTAGTTTTAAGAAGAAAATAAAAACGACAAATAAAACAATAAAGATAGGCAGTAATAAAAACCGGTAAGGATCTCGTGTATGCAAGGTGAAGATTTAGGTTTGAATTTGACTGACAGGAAGAAAGGGAACTGTAGATTTCCTAGATGAATCATTGTCCTTTTTTCACCATAAAGGTTAATTTTCAAGTAGTTTAGCAATAATAAAAACCTTTAAGGATTTTGTGTGTGAGGTGAAGATTTAGACTTGGTTTTGACTAACAGAAAGAGAGGGAACTAAGATTTCTAACATGAATCATTGTTCCTTGCTCATCATAAAATTTAATTTTCAAGTAGTTTAGCCTCAGATTACAGGAAGCAATTTCTGGTTCCACTCTAGATAATGTCAATGAGACAGCTGTAGATTTAAGGGTCATTAAAGAATTCTTATTCATAAAAGTATGCACTTACCTTTAGTCACATATTTAACTCTTATTGAAGCTAATGGGGTTCAAAAATGTTCTTCATTCCTTTTGCTTTCGATGGAACTTCAACATTTTCTTCAACTCTAAATTCCCTATAATTATTTTTCTTAACTAGGGACTTTCCCATTTTGAAGAGTCAGCTTCTAGGTCATACTTCTGTGGCAGGCACCAGCCTCCCAGGTACAGGGAGGGGCAGAGACAGCCAGGATATAAATGGGAAGCAGGGTAAAGCTCTACCAGCTCCCTTTATTCTGTAATGGGAGATACACTGTGGGCATTAGAGGCTCTAGTGTGTGCCTCTGTAGTGGACAGTCTGGAGCCTCCCTGGTAAATGCACTTCTGAATTCCTGCTCGTGTGACACAGGCAGCAAGTACTGCACCTTGTTTTTGCTGCTGCAGATACAATTAAAGAGGGCTTTCCCTGAGTTTCTACAGATTTGGAAAGAGGGGGGTGCTTTCCATTTTTATTTTTCTGGTATAAGTGCATTTTACAATGAAGTATCGGTTAGGATAGATGATTTTCAGTCATTTGTCCTCAGGATCCCTTTAGCCCTGATGTATTTTCTGCTCTGTAGGGGATTTTCCACTTCATACATCCAGCAAAACGTCTCCAAAAGTACACAAGAGAGTAAAATCTTAACATTTCATTTTAGAAGAGTTTATAAAGAACCATAATGATGATGATTGTTCACTATTTTATTTAAAGGAGAAGCTCCATTCAGGGACAAAGAAAACAACCAATTTAACAGAGCTAGTCAAATGACTTTCCAGGAACATTAACATCACTGGAGGCCCCTAGTAACTGAAACTTCAAAACATTTGCCTTCTGTATGTTTATTTGGTGACAAAAATGTTGAACCCTTTTGCAAAATTATTTGGAAGAGACTTAGCAGTGAATAATCTGAGTTTTCCATCAGTTTTTCCATTCCCTGTGAAATTCAGTAGAGCTCTTAAACCCATGCATGGTGCAGTTCTACCCACAGAATAAGAAAAATAAATTGGTTAATAGTAAATATGCCTGAATATATTTCAAATATGAGGCCAAGATAGAGACCCATGAGGGAGTCAAGGACAAACATGGGTAAATGGATTTTATCTGCTTCTCTGTAGAACACTGAAAAAAATATTTCTTTCTTGCTACCCATCAAACAGGCATATTTGCCTAAGTTTTTATTTACCAAATAACTAGTGTACCTTTTAAATTAATTTTTAATTTATTACTACATCTCTGGAAGGAAAGAACATAGTTTAATTTGATTTTTCTTTGCTAGCCAGTAGATATGTATGGATTTGTTGTCTTAAAATCTGGAAAGGAAGAGATATAATAGTACAGTTCTTAACTGTTATATTACTTAAGCATTTGAAAGAGCTTAACTTACTGAGTCCAAGAGTCAGAGTTATGCCAGTTATTTCAGTTTGTACCAGTAGTACAGATATCCGAAGGACACTAGTTCAAATGCCCCAAATAATTTTTGCTAAGCTGTGCTGTTATTTTATTTAGAAATTAATAGAAAATGGCTTTGTAACTCAAAATTTTGCCAAGATTTTGAATGTAATAGCTCTCAAATTGTTTTATGAACTTCAGTAAATGTAGTCATCCATGTCCCATGTCTATCTGGGCACAAGCATCTCTGTCTGTCCTATAATCTTTATGCTGCATTAAAATGTCCAGCTGGAATCGCAGTGCTGTTGTGGCTACCAGATGTTCCTCTCAACCTGATTCAAAATATTCCTGTTGGCACAGAGAGACACTTGTCTGCACTGACAACAGCCCATACCTGAATGTGCCACCTACAGAACTGGCTCTGCTTGTCCTCTGTCGGTACCGGCCTTTCTTGGCAGTGGTAGAAGAAACTCAGGGTCTCAGGAGTTTTCCTCAGGACTTGTTTGTGCTCCCACATGTGAGTGCTTGCTTTGCGCATCTAGCTGTCCCCATCAAAGCCCAGGGACCAGAGAACTGTGGCGTCCCTCTCTTGTTTCGCAGGGACCCACCTTGTACCACACTTAAAAGTATACCCAGTCCTGGACCAGCAGAGCTGACCAGAGCCAGGAACATGGCTGTGAACACTCCCCTGGGTTTATGGGCAGGCTAAGCGTAGGATGGCTGGGACTCTGAGCACGAGTGAAGAAGCCAGTCAGGGGACAAATGCTGCGCACTATTTCTGGCAAGACACTGTCGTGGATTAACCCCAGCCAGCAACTAAGCACTACACAGCCACTCACTAACTCCCTGTTGTTATTCAGTTCCCAAAATAAGTTTGTTCTTTTCTCCCACAGAGGCTGAGGTGAAGAAGGTGTCCCCAGTGCTTCAGAGAGGAGCCTCCCTGCAGGCTCTGTGCCCCAAGGCAGTGCAGAAGTCACAGCAGCTGCTTTTGACAAAAGAGTTCCTGAGTAACTCTAGAGTAGCCTGAAGCAGGTCATTTCACAAGAAAATAGAGCAGGCCTTAGGCTCAGCACTTGTTCCAGGTTTGGGCTCCCAAAGAAGCCTCATTCAGCTGTAGGGACAGTGTGATCCTCTGCTCCAACTCACCTAGCCAGACCCCAGGAGGTGCGGGTGAGGTCTGCCTTGTCATCCACCCCCCTCAGCTGCCTCCAGCAGAACCACAGGGTCCTCTAAGAATACCAGCATCTGTTACCCCACCTTAAAGACCTCCTCAACCCACTGTGTCTTTTATTCTGGTCCAGTAGGAGTTTAAAACCTTCAGTTCCACAAAGTGTTTGGAGGGATACCAAAGCAAGGGTTCTGCTCTCTGTTTCAGCAGTGTTCATGGAAGCAAGAAAAAAAGTAAGTTTGCTGATGGCACAATTTGAAGTTGGGAGGAGCTGTTGACTCTCTCAAGAGTAGAGGCCCTGCAGAGACATGTCAACAAATTAGAGAGATGGATGGTCACCAACCATATGAAGATTAACAAGGGCAAATGCTGGATTCTGCACTTGGGATGGGGCAGCCCTGGTTGTGTGTATAGCCTGGGGAATGAGAGGCTGGAGAGCAGCCCCATGGAAAGGGACCTGGGTGGGGGGGTCCTGATCAATGGCAAGTTGAACATGAGTCAGCAGTGCCCTGGCAGCCAGGAGGGCCAACCATGTCCTGGGGGGCATCAGGCACAGCATCGCCAGCCAGGCAAGGGAGGGGATTGTCCCACTCTGCTCTGCTCTGGGGCAGCTTCGCCTTGAACATTGTGTGCAGTTTTGGGTGCCGCAATATAAAAAAGACATTAAACTATTAGAGAGCATCCATGAGGATGGTGAAGGGCCTTGAGGGGAAGCCTTATGAGGAGTGGGTGAAGTCACTTGATCTGTTCAGCCTGGAGAAGAGGAGACTGAGGGGAGGCCTCATTACGGTCTTCAAGTTCCTTATGAGGGGAAGCAGAGGGGGAGGGGCCAATCTCTTCACTCTCATGACCAGTGACAGGACTTGAAGAAATGGCATGAAGCTGAGTTAGGGGAGGCTTAGGTTGGCTATCAGGAAAGTTTCTTCACCCAGAGGGTGGCTGGGCTCTGGAACAGACTCCCCAGGGGAGTGGTCACAGCACCAGCCTGACAGAGTTCAACATGCGTTTGGACAATGCTCTCAGGCACATGGTGTGATTCTTGGGGTGTCCTGTGCAGGGCCAGGAGTTGGACTTGATGATCCTGATAGGTCCCTTCCAACTGAACATATTCCAAATGCTCCCCTGCAACCCCTATATTCTCTATATATCTTCTTCATGTCCTTCCATGCCAGATATCCTGAGAGGACTCCCTTCTCTAGTTTAATGGTTGGCTCAGAAGAAGAGTTTACCATGACCAGGATCCATGCCAAAGGCCTGGGGAGGAAGAGGAAGGTGGTGAGGATGAGGAGAGACCTTTTGATAGTAAGTGGCACTTACCCCTGGTTGCAGTACAGTGGGGCAGTGGGACAGATACACAGTATTTCCTATCCAGATAAAATGCAAGGATGTTAGTCTTGTCCCTGTGTAAGTATTCACGCATCTGGGCTATGAGCAGAGCTGGTGTCTGTTTACAATGACCAGCTGGCCTAGAATAAGCTTCAATGACTTTTGTTTTCTTTCAGACTGGGGGTGGGAAGGAAAGGAAAACAAGGAGCTGCCTGGGAACAAAATTAGAGTCCGACACACACACTTGTGGGATGCCAGTCAGTGAGGCACAATGTTATTATCTAGAGCTTTTCCAGTTCTGCTGAAACTGGCTGCCTGAGAGATTTTGTCAGCTGATAATCACCAGTAACAGAGAAGAGCTCTGGATGGAGAATGGAGGGGAGATGCTGTACGTACAAGGCAAGAAGTCATGGGAGAGTCCAGCCATTGCAACTACGCTACCCAAGAAGGTCTCTGCCAGGGTGGTGTGGGAGAGGCACCTTTTGATTCTGGCCATAGCTCATCCCTGGTGAGAAGAGCATGTTGGCTCAGCAGGACATCTCTGCACAAGTGTTCTCCTGCAGCTGCATGTGGCAGGGAACTGGGACTCTGCTGGGCGCACCAAGAGTGTCAGCAGCTCCGCACATGTGTGAGCAGTGTGAGTGCTGGCCAGGCTGTGCTGCTTTGTGGATCCTGAAACAGACTTGCCTTCTATGTCTCCTTAAGCCTACAGAGTGTGCAGACCACCTCACTAGGTGGAGATCTAGGTGCCCCATGGGGTTTTTTTCCCCCCAATAATCGAGGTAGAATGTTCTTTCTCTGACTCTGGTTAGATGCAGTCAGAAGTTGCAGAAGTTACTCTTGAAAGCAGTGGGAGAGACAGCCTAGGAAATCATATTAACCTTATCATCTCACCTTGCTCCCATGCTTCCAAACCTGGTTGTTTACTATGTGCTTTTACTTTGACAACCATATACATTCTGGTTTAGCAGCAGACCAAACATCTAAAGTGCAGTAATTAGGTAGCTACCATAGAAGTGAAAATGTAAAAACCTTGTTTAGGAATAGGAAACATAATTTGAAGAAACAGTCAGTCCTTGAAGGCAAGAAAACTTTACCAATGTAGTTCAGATCCATCCAGACATCTGTTCTGTTTAACATATTCATAAACCACCATAGTTAAGACAATGTCAAAGATTGAAGATGACCTTAATTTGCTTAAGGAAGTAAGGCTAATGGTGGGTTGCAGGAAGAATTCATATGACTGACTGAGCTGGCACAAAAAGGCAGATGAAATTCAGTGTAGGTGTGTGTAAAGTAACACAATGATTCTTTCCACTGTGAGACATGAATCCAGCTTCTCAACCAAAGGCGATAAATGTTAAAAGAGGAACTGGAACAAGTTGATAGAAGATGTACTAATTGCAAAGAAAATATATCTAGCCCTGAAAGTCCCCAAGCTGGAAATAATTGATGTCTGGAGGAGCTTAAAATGTATGCATTGCATATACTTGTCCTGTTCTTACTCTTCCCTGATCAATTTTTTTGTGGCTACTTTTGGCAAGAGCACAATGGGCTAGATGGACTCTTACACAGCATGCATTATACAAAATAAACCATGAGCATGTGTAGCATAGTGCTTACTGTTCCTTCCTGTCTTCCTACCTCCCTACTAGCCTCCTCTCCTTAATGCAGGAATTATGGAAAAATGCTGATGGTTGAACAGACCTTTAAAATTTTCAGCAGCTGCTATTTGCAGGAGGGAGGAAAACATACCCGGGTGTTTCCAAAAGGAAACTTTCTGATTTCTCATGATGCTCCCTTAGCATCCATTGGATGCAGACACAGGCAAGGGACAGTTACCTTCACTGAAAGACAAAAGATGACCAAGACAGAGAACAAGTTGCTCCCTGTTAGTGGAATGGTTTAAGGTTTTATTCTATACAAATGGAAACACTGATGTAATTGTGATAGTCTAAGGATGTAGATGCAGCAATATTTGAAGAAGAAATAATAGCTTTTGTTAGGCTGGCTGACACATCAGCAAAAGCTGTGGGACAGTGCTGGTGCACAGGCGCTGTGGCCTTGGGCACAGCACCCTTCCCCCAGGCTTGGACAGATGCCTCTGTCTGGGACACACAGGCCTTTCTTTACACTGAATTAGGAGCTTTCCTCTGAGATGGGAAGAAAGGCTTCTGTGCTGGCTTGTTTTCTGCAGCACTACCAGCTGGCCTAATACAGGAGCTCATGCCTCACTTAACTTGCTGGTATCTGTTAGGCATCTCACAAATGAGGTGCCAGAGATTTCTGCACCATTTTTGGATACTGCAAGGCAATTTAGGGTTTTTTGCAAACATCTTCTGTGCACAGTTTACATTGGGACTTTTTGATACGACTTCAGTAAAATAAAGAATAGAGAGCCCAAGATGAGTAACTGACAACAAAAATGCTGGTATATACAGTAGCCAGTCATAGACTCTGAATGCTTCCCTTCAGACAGAGACCTGTCCAGCTCAGGCTCAGGACAGCTAGCACATGCCTTTAGGAGCCCCCTGGGATGAGCAGTGTTGCTGGATGTCTTGGGAAGTGGGGACATGGTATGAAACGTGGGCAAGAGCCACAGCTTGTCATGTCTTCAGTTGTCTGAAGTTTGCTCTTTCAAGTGGTGTAAGTGTAGCCAGGACAGTGCCATATTTGCAAAACCACTTTGCTAACTGAGGAATGCAGACAGGGAAGAATTAAGGGATTTACTTACTCTGGTGTAGAAAGGAAAGTCACAGCTCATGATGGCACCAAAGTCCTCAGTTATGTCCAAGACCAAATAATGATAAAAGATCTGTATCTTTGTGTGTGTATCCTATTGTGGTGTGGCCGATTGTCTCGATCATGCTCTGTGATCACTGGGCCTCATTGAAACTGCAGCGTAAGAGAGCTGTACTCACAGTCATCACGCTGTCAGGGGTGGCAGCTTTGGCTGCCTGCTTTTCTACTGAATTGCTTTGATGTGGATCTCCCACATCTTGAGTGAGCTATCTAATAAGTCACCTACTGTGTAAAACCTGGATATAGTTCCTCCTCCCTCTGTATTTTTTAATGAAAATAACCATGGCATCTGCTTTAGTCAAGCTTTCAGGGACATAGCTTGTCTCATCTCATAATAGGGCCTGGGAAGAAAGTAAGAGCCGAAATGTACCTAGGTTACTGAAACAATATGTAGGGAATTTTTCAATCCAAACAAGGTTTGATTTAGCCTTGACCAGGAATTTAATTTCATCTAGCATTGGTCACCTAAAAGGGAGGCATCTGGTCTGGTTCTGACATTCTTTCAAGCAAAGGAGAAAGTACCTTGCAACAGGAAGGCAAGACATTCCCTCTCATCTAAGTCCATTTTTAGGGATGGGGTAGGAGGAGCCCACTTTTCTTCACTTCTGTGGGTCTACAGCAAGTCCAGGTTTACCTTGCTGTGCACAGAATTTCACTAGTGCTAAATATCCATTATTCACATGGTCTCACAATGATGCATTGTATGATATAAGTACGCACAAGCTGAAAATTGTAATGGTCAGCTAAAAAACAACCATAAATCATTACCGCTCTCTAAGAAAAAAGGTAACAAAACCATCAAGTATTCCCTCTGAGGTAGAACAAAAATCTGAAACACTTCCATGAATGAGTTGCTGGCCAGCTGCTTTAATCTAAAGCACCAGTTTCTCACTACCATATAAGACAAAGAGATAAAACCTGCAAAAAAATTACAATTCCATGGGGTTGGTTTTCTGTGGAAAAAGACATATACATTTCTGTCTTCTGATTTAAAAGACAGAGTGTCTTTGCTTGGAGTGTGCTGGTCCAAGCACATCATAAATATTGACAAAAGAGATCTGTAGTCTGTGTTTTAACTCTGATAACAGCATCAGAGACGTCTGAAATGCGCTGCCATAGCTGCATTAGTCTCTAAGTCATGCACTGCAGAAGACATAGGCTCCCAAAGCTCAGTTTAAGAAAACAAACTGTCTGAGCTAGATGAAGTGCCCTGCATGTGGGAAACAAAACATCAGCACGTGTGTTACAGTCTTGGACAACAACTCAGATTATAGGTAAAGACATGATAAGTATTCCTGGTAAACATTGTTGGGAGCTTTCTTTTATACTTGAGGAAGCTTTTATAGTGGATTCTTGTGTTTAAATCTGTTGAAGTAATCTTTTTGGTTCAGTTTTTAGAATATCTTTTGGAAAGTTATCTCATGGTGCAATGTTTGAGCCACTGTAATCAGATGGGGGATAATATTAAAAAAGCGATAACTTTTGGGGGATGCAACAATTACTGCTGCACCATTTGCAAATAAAGTTGTAAAAAGTCTAAAGAGAAGCAACCTGGAACAGCCGTTGTGCACAAAATAAAAGGGACAAGGACATATTAAGGCAGGAAATTTACTTTTCTTTTTTATCTCTGAACTCCATGCCTCTACTGAACAAATGTAAAATTATCCTGATTGCTCTCCAATTCCCATTTTTCAAGCTGACCTATCTCAGCAGTTCCAGGAGCCTGTTTTCCACCTGGCTTCCTCTTCTGCATGGACTAACACTTATGCCATGCTGATCTCATAATCCTAGAAGGTGTTTGTGTCACACAAAGCAGTCAAGAGTCTTCGTAAGACATGTTTCTGCAGTTGGAATATACAGGTAAGATTAAGAGCATTCATTAATATTAGAGGGCTGTAGGGCTAGCTATAACACAAAACTGTCTAAAAAAAAAATAGCTGACATTAAAGTTCAAGCAATTTTCTCATTATTCCTATAATCCTTTAGCCATCATTCTGTGTTCAGCTTTGCAAGGCTCCTTTAGTGAAAAACAGTCCAGTCCTACAGCCCCCTCTCCTGTGCATTTATCATCAGTGCAAGAAATTCAGCAATTTGGTCAGCTCTATAACATTTTTTTCTTGCATACTTATGTAGGGATTTAAGAGTTTCCTCAGTATTTCAAGTTTGAACAGTTTGTAGCTAGTAGTGAATTTATAGTCATTGCACTTCAGTGTGTTAGCAGAGTACTATTAAAGAGAGCAGCTAAAATGGAGACAGAAGTAGCTACATTTATTGAAATACTTAGGAAGATACAGATCATCACCTGCTGGGTTATTCAGAAATGCCTGAGCAAGCTAAGCATTTAATTTTCAAAGGGAGTTTATTAGAACCTCTATATGCTTATTTGTCTGTCTACCAAATGCCAGTCTTCACCCTGGGGCTTCTAAACACCTTTGAAAATCTGCTGGAGAAGAGCTGAATGTCTAGGCTGTGGTGGCAGCATTAAAGTGGTTGAGATCAGGATTTAATTTCTCATGTCACTCCAAGGTCAATCAGAACTTTCCTAGTAGAACTAGAAATCAAACCAGAGATTTAATCATGAAGCTGTCATTCCTTAGGTAAAAACTGAAGCTAATTTAATGGTTGCATTTACTGTACTGATGACTCTTCCTCAAAAGCCACCTCTGCCAGGCACTCTGCCCTCTCTGTCACATACGGTCACTGTGACTTTGTTCACCCAGGCAGTGCAATAGGCAGCACAACCACGGCAAACTCCTGGCCAGCCAGTAACCAGTGGAGCCTTCTGTTCCCTGGATGAAGCTTTCCTTATGTGCACATTTCATCCCAATGTACTACATTACTGATTCTCCCATAGTTTTTATGAGATATTTGTGTGACATACAGATACATTCCACAGAGCTGGTGCCATGTGCCTTCGCAGGTCTGGAGCTGTCTCAGCTGGCAAACAACTGTTAGAACTGGCAATACAATACAGCACTACCTTAAGTCTTAGCTTGGTAGCATCAGTGTTGCTTAGCACTGTTCAGTACTACTCAGCCCAAAACAGACATAGACTTCTAATCTGTTGTTAGATACGCTCCTATAATAAGGATGCCACTACCCTTCACAGCACTGTCCCTTTTCTGAACTCTGAGGAAACAAAAGAGTGGAAGAAGAACAAATGTAGAAGAAAATCTATGGAAAACAGAAGTGAAATAACATCTTTTATCTTTTCTTACTCATCACAAAATCCTTGCAGAGGGACTGCAAAGAAACTGCAGAGAAAATATAATTCAGTTGACATAGCCCAAAATGGAAAAAAAGGTTTTCCATTCTGACGACATGGCATGTCAAGTCTGGCAAGTAGGGAAAAGCCACAAGAAGATATGACATAACTGCTGTAGAATATTCAAATTATTTGGCTGAAGACAGTCTTTGCTGTGCTTGTGGATTTGTGCTGGTCTTATAGTTTGACCAAGTTTGGAGGAATTTTTCACACAAATTGTCAAAGATACTATGTTGAGAGACCTGTCTTCACCTGAGCTGTAAGCATCATTACACTGTCTCAATAGTTATAAAGGCATTTTTAATACCCATAAACAAATTGTCACCACCAACTACTTGTCTGGCTTCACAAACCAGCAAACTGTATTGAGAGCTTCACCCATGTACTCCCCTACTGGTAAGAAGGGTGCATTTTGTACCTATTGATCAAGCAGACTGGAGTGTCTTATTGCCCATTTTCTGCAGAATAACATACTTTGTTAGGTATATCTATTCTAGTCTAAAACAAGATTATATCTAAGAAATCATGTTATACATTTTGCAATTCAAATAATCTTGCCTTTATTACTCTTGTGCAAAAAACTATGTCTGTGGGACACAGTTATTGAAAAAGAAGTCACCTTTGAAGAATAATCAATCTGATGGGAACAGAAGGAAACATAGCATTTATCTGCACCATTAGTGGTGGAAATACTATTGAAGATTAGAGTTTCAGCACTTGCCCATAAGGAATTTGGATTCTGACTGTACCACAGATTAAAATAGAAGGGAACATCTGCACTCCTAAATATGGCTTTTCCTTGCAATATGCCATTTAAACTGTCATAGCTTAACGCCAGCTGGCACCTAAGCACCACACTGACTCTTAAAACTGAGGCTTTGGTTGGAGTGTGTGAGGAAGACCTACCCTTCTCTGCTCGGTCAGACATTTATTGTGTCAGTCTGTCCACAGCCAAGACAGAGGCCCACTTGGAGGAAGCCAGATTATCTTTGTATTCTTGGAGTTGCCTGGCCTGTTGATCTATAGTTGGTGCCTCTGTGTCTGCCCAGCTCATGATCTCCAGGGTATGAACGTATGACATCAGCACATTTTGTACAAGCTTTTGCCACATGGACTGCGTGTGGATTCCATCTGTGTTTTTCAGTGTCTGGTTGTTATCCAGTTTGCTATAGATCACCTTCAACTTAACTAATTCCCTCAGATACTGGATACCTCCCTCATTGTTGGTCCATTTCCTTTGACAATCTGCAAGATTTTCCTTGAAGAGATACCTGTCCTTCGTAGTTTACAAGAGCTGCCACCAAAGAGTCTTGCCTTTTTTAAACGTCTTTATCAATGGCCTTATCCTCAGCAAAAGATCTCAGCTGCTGGGCTTCCTTACTCTTGAATGCCTGACTACTGGCTCCAGTATACCAGCATCAGAGTAACCAGGTGAGAATTAACTGACCTGGTTGATGGATAAGATTTTCTATGTATCTTGCAGCTCATTTAGGGATAGGGACCAGGTGGCTTTTGTCTCATTTATTATTTCAATCTCTTCATCCTCCTGTTGTTCTGTCTGCTTTGCTACAGAACAGGCTGCCTCTTCTGATTCTTCCTCCTGCTCCCTCTTAGAAGAAACTTCTTAATCCCTTAATAAATGAGATTACTTCTGTTTTCATTGTTTCTTTTTAGTTATAGGAGGGACTGATATAGTGTCTGGTTTAGCGATAATGTTTGTTTGTTTGTTTGCTTGCTTTCCCTTTCTTCTTCCTGGGAATGCTGCATAATATCAAGCAGAGTTTGGCAGATCCTGGCCAGGGCCCAGCACAGTGTGGTCAATTGCGCTGCTATGGAATAGCCGCAACATTTGTTTTTCAAAATTCTATCGCTTCATCATCATCCTGTAGTTGTTTTGGAGTGAAGTTCCAGACCACTGGAGGTGAGAAGTTCTCTAGATACCTGCCCATATTCTTCCACAAGCTACCCACCCCATGATCATACTCTCATGGAGACTGAGTCACACTCCTAAACTGCTCATTAATCTTGGGCAAAACCAAAGTAATATTTCCAAGAAATACAAATAGAACTATTTTAACTACCCAGTGATGTTCCAGACACTGGCGATTTGTTGTAATGAAGGAGAAAACATCACAGAAGGAAGTAGGGAAGGTGCTACTCTGTATTTCCTTCACAAAAGCCTCTCAGAGGAAGAAATATAATTGTTAATTTTTTCCAGGAGATGGTACCCAAAGTACAGTAATGACTTCAGTACATGGCCCAAATACCAGATTAAGTTTAAGGTCAGTGTTTTAATAAAAAAAATCTCCCCGTCAAAACATCACTACTCACTACAGAGCACAGCAAACTGAAAAAGCCAACACCAAGCTTTAACATCTACAGAAAAAAATTGCTTGGAACAGATCTGATAAACTAATATTGAGAACATATGAATCAATGTTGCAACCTGCAATTGTTAATAGATAAAAATCCTTTCTAATACACTCTGGTAATCTGCTATTATCTCAAAACTCTTTGAGCCTCAAGTTGGGCACCAAAAGAACTGTTGTGGTTTAATCTCAGCCACCAACTAAACACCACACAGCTGCTCACTCACTCCCCTGCCCCAGCCCACAGCAAGCTGGGGGGAAAAGAAAAAGGTAAAAGGAACAAAATCCGTAAGTTAAGATAAAAGAAGTTTAATAATGGCAAAATAATAATAATAATAATAATGAAAAAGAAAGCAAACTAAAGCCCAAGAAAGACAAGTGGTGCAAACAAAAACAGTTTCTCACCACCAACCAACCAATGCACAGCGAGTCCCCAGGGAGTGACCCCCTGCCCAACCTTCCCAATAGCTTTTTGCTGAGCATGATTCCAGATGGTCTGGAATATCCCTTTGGTCAGCTGGGGTCAGCTGTCCTGGCTGTGTCTCTTCCCAGCTTGTCCACCTCCTTCTTGCTGGTGGGGTAGGGTGAGAAGCAGAAAAGGCCTTGACTCTGTGAAAGCACTGCTCAGCAGTAGCTAGAACATCATGTGTTATTAACGCTGCTTCCAGCACAAGTCCAAACCATAGCCCCATAGCAGCTACTATGAAGAAAATTAACTCCAGCCAGAACCAGCAGAAACCCCCTTGTCTGCCCCTGCTGTCATGCTTTCCCTTCTTGTTTTCTGTTGCTGGAGTAGAGCAGTGCCATTCTGCTGAGGCTGCAGCATCACGTGTGACTGCAAAGAAGAGAATGTTGAGCTTTGAATGAGGGATGTCATGACCTACGTCAAGCCTAAGTGTGGGATACCCCAACAGCAACTCCACCATTAGTACATGTGGATCTATATGAAAGAAAAGCTGCAAAGGGACATTTCAGGAAGCACCAATGTGGAGGTCATGAAAAAGTTGTGATTTGCTGCCTGTTGTTGGTAACTGGTTTATCACTGCTGCTGACCCATGCATTGTCCCAAACTCCAATGTGAAAAATCAAATCAAATGGTTGATTTGAAATGAAAGCTGATTTGATCCCAATAGCCAGTGCTGGCAGCCAGGAGCAGGCTGCTGTGAGTGGAAGCTGTTGCTGTGGTTGGTGATCTGATACTTCTGCTGCCCCCTTGCCACAGTGGAAGGGTCCCCAAACAAACTTTTGCTGAATAGCTGGTCAGACTGCCAGCCGCAGGGCTCCCAGACAGGGGATCCTCCTGCTGCTCCCCCTGCAGGACCCAGCCCTCTTCTGTACCATGCACCCTGAGAATCCTGTCTGGAGCTTGGAGATGTTCTGGTTAGTATTTGAAGTAAAAACTGTTTTGGAGAACGTGATTTAAATCAATAGTTTTTAAGCAAAAACTTGGCATGAACTCTTGAGTTTCCTGGAAGGGAAGTTTTTCATTTCCCATCTCATCTATCAACATCTGGCCCAGGTTGTGGAGTGGTAGGGTACCAGTGATAACAATCTAAATACCTCCTGCTGAAGTTACTCTGTTTCCCATGAAATAAAAAGTGCTTCACAAGAATCAGAAGACAAAGAGAGCACTGTTGTAGCTGAATAGCTGGGATAACTCTATGTTTTCCCTTCTTGGCCCCAAGGACTGCTCACTGACTTCATACTGTGTAACATGCAGGCATGAATGACATGAATAGAGATGGCTCACAGGAAAGATAGGAAGTCAGGGATTCCTCTGTCAATATCAATCCCTATCATATTTCTTCTGGTTTTCCTTCCCCTCTTTCCCAAATGTTTTCTTCTTGTTTTCTATGCTGTAACTGCAGAAAAAGTAGATAGGAGACAAATTTCAGTTTTAGCAAAGGCACGGGATTTTGTGGGGCTGGAGTTGTTCAAATACTGCTTTTAAAAATCACTGCTTGGGAGAAAAAACATTGTAAACTAAAAAACTGTAGTATCACTTAAATGTTTCTAACTAATTTAACCAGCAAGTCAAGTATATAAAGAAAATTATATTTCTGTACATTATACATTATGCATTTAATGGAATTAATTAAAAATCATCATATTCAGAAAAAGTGTGTAGCAATGAAATGTAGCATTAGGAACATCTTAAAGACTATTTCATCTGCCAAATAAGTACTGCAGAGGTTTTTGTGGAGGGTAGAAGTTTTAGTACTCCCTCCTCATATTTATGAGATTGGGGATGGCGGGGGGCAGGGGAGAGCAAATATATATTTTTATCCTTCTTGGTTTTTATTTTCTTATGAGTCATTACTGTCTTCTTAATGCTCCTTATGAAAGTCTACATGACTGTACATATTCTCTTAGCTTATTTATGGATGCATTAAGTATTTTTCAAAGTTCAATGCATTCTCTTCCCTGCAAGCTACTCAAGCCCTTTTATTACTCTGTTCTTCTGAATCACTAACAATATTTTACCCTACTCTGATCATTACACAAATGTAGCTATTATATGGAAAAAGAGATATGAGAAATCACTTCCACTTATTTTCCTGGAATGAAAGCCTCATTAACAAGATTAATTCTGCTTTGGCAACTGCTCATTTTGACCCTGGTCTGAAAATATATAATGTTGTGTGCAGTGCATCACTATACCTTGGAGGCAGGGTTTTGTTACGTATGGTCCCAGTGGGATGTCTAGCTCAACGGGACTCTCATACCTGCTGAGAGTCCCTAATGTGATTCAAAGACAGGAGCAGGGTTAAAAGCTCAGAAAAGAAGTATCAGTTGTATTTTATCACTGCACACAATCAGACTGTGTGGAAATAAGGTAGCCATGAATAGATTACAGTTTTCAATTAGTAGAAAGGGTCTAACTACGTGAGAGAAAAGGTTCAGACAGCATGTTTTGGCAGCAACACAATCTGACCAGGTTTTTTGTTATCACTTGGGTTATTGAAGGACGAGGAGAGCTCACTCTCTGCTCTGCTACACTGTTCCTGCTTGGAGGATGCTTGGTGTAGCTATTGCAGAGTTTTAGCTGGCTGTGCCCTTGCCTTGTTTCCCCTGCCTCCATGCTGATTTTCTACATGGATTTAGATACTGCAGTGGGAAGGTTAAGCTATTCTTCTGATCTTTCCTGGTCTCTCAAACTGCATTCCCGGTTCAATGTCTATCACTATCTTCCTCTCACAGGAGACTTGCACTGCTCTCTCAGATCCTGCCCTGGACTGCTGCCTCCTGTGCCTCTGTGGTTACCTGAGAGGTCTAACTTATTTGACATGCCTACAACACTCTGGGAGCAATAGCTTTGCTTCAGAAAGAAAAGTTACTGCAGGAAAGCACAGACCTTAAAGCAACAGAGCCATGCACATTCACTCCTAGTTTACAACTTCCACTTCTCAAAGCCTTGAGTCCCTGAATGCTGCCTTATATAATGGAAAAACTGTCTCTTTGCTCTGGAATTTATAATTTAAAATCCAGACCAGTTCCTTGATCTTTTCACTTAGATAAAACCATGACTGCTTACCTGTCTATAGCCTTCTGATGCCAATGACTACCTCCAGCAACAGTAAACTGGTCCTGAAACATGATGGAGACAGAATGGAAGAGCTGTGAATTGAATAATTCCTAACACTGCTTTACAAATGTAAAATAGAAATTCCACAGCCTTTGTGCTTATTTTTCCAAACATTTTATTTTCTCTCTTGTTAATAGGTAAATAAAACCTTTCAGATGAGAAGCTTTAAAAATTTCATGAAGGTATTCATTGTTTCTGATGAGAAACAGGGCAGCAATCACATTGAGGTGTCAAGGAAAGAAACAAATGGAGGTGTTGAACAGGTGGCATTACTCTGAGTGGCTGGATGGTATTCAGACACGAGCTCAGGCTCAGCTCCCGATGGAGGCATCTAAATTCAATGTCGCATGGAGCTTGGTGCCTAGACCTTCACTATTATCAGAGTCACTTAGGATGTCATTGAACAGGACAAAGACACGTGTCTTGTTTGGGGAAAAAAATCAACCAAAAACTCCATGCATGACATTGGCTAGTGCCTTGATTCAGCTGTCTGATCGCAGGACCCTAATGTCTCTTGAGATGCCCTCAGTGGTTTGGCAAATATGACACACTGGCTGCAGAAGCCCATGCCCTTCTGGAAGAACAACTGGAGACCAGTGGGACACTTCTGGGTGTATTCCTTGACTCTTGTGCATGAGTGTTTCAGCGAAAGTACTGAACCCTTAAATTCCACAGAAAGCCAGCTGACATGTCGAGGTTTAAATAGATTTCCTGTTTTCAGGAACTGATTCATACCTGCAAATGGCTTTCCTGGCTATGAGAATACTTGGTGAGAAATTAGGCACAGCTAGATGGCTACAGGTCTTTCCAGTGTGCGGTGGGGAAAGCCTCCTGCCATCTGACATGGATCCTGGGAGAGTACTGACCCCTCCGTTCCCTACTGGCATTGGGTATAAGGGAGAACCGCTACGAGGAATTGAGTGGATATTGAGCCTAAACAAAGACATACGGTGAGCACAAGGACAGCTCCTGCCTCTTGCAGCTCCCGAGAAATCTGCAGTCTGGGAAGAGGAGCAGGCATAAAGCCCAGGCTCAGCAGAAGTACCACAGAGGCTCTGCAGTGGTTCCCCTCTCCTGTGCGGGCTGGCTGAAGGTCGTTGCAAGTGTACATTTTGCAAGCAATGCCTTCAGCTTCTACTGTCTCAGCAGTAGATGGCACTCGTCAGTTAGCAAGAACCACGGCTGTTTTTTGGCATTTTTGATCAGTAAGGAGACTGTTTCTGTACTCAGTGCTATGCACTTTTTATGTCTTAAGATCACATTTTCACAGATTCTACCACTCTTTCAAAATTTTCTTAGCTATAAAGAATCAATGATATAACAAGGAGCTGGGAGATCTGACAAAGAGCCTCAGTAACAGCAGGCATTAAGATTCTTTAATTAAAATTATAAATATGGCCTGCAATGTCAGTTTTCTCTGTGAAAACTCTGATCCAATCTTGATTTGCCTTAATTTTGTTTATAGCCATAATTTCAGATCAAGCTCTTTAGCACTATTCTGAGCTGAAAAGGGCATCCTGAGGCTATTGACAGGGTACATTTTCTAGTTTAATAGTGTATATGGGAAAATACCTTATGAAGAATGAGATGGGGAAAGGAGAAGGTGACAGTGGGAGAATCCCAGGAATTACTGATCCCATGAATAATGTGAATCTATCACTTGCAATCAGGAGGGTGAGCAGACATGATATCTCTTTTGAGAAGAGACAGGTATTGCAATCTCACCTGTAATGCTACAGCTTTTTCCCTCAGGTCAAAGTAGCTAATCCCTCTGCTGCATGTCTCATTCCCTTTGTAACTGTGTGATTGTTAGAGAAAAGCAAGGGGAGAGCTGATAAGGTACTTTTAGCTCTTGTTAAAAAAAAAAAATGTATGGACCAGGATTAAGATTTTTTGATGGAATCAAGATAACGTATATCAAAACCCCAAAAGAAAGTACAAGAAGACCAAAAGGAGCAGATCCTTCTATTTGTGTCCAATACACAAGGTACAAAGGGCTGATTAGACTGTTTTGCAGGGCACTCTTAATGTCTTATTTTGCTTATACTTGCTGAGTCTGGCTCCTCCCTTCTTCTTGTATAAAAGAGAGATGAGCAACAAGCAACCTTAGTTTGGAAGGAATACACTCTGCCACAATCATGAACTGCTTTTAAAAGTAGAATTGCGACATTCATGAGAGAAGGAAAATCTGTAGATGTCTGTGTTTGGATTGCACTCACACCTTTAATTATGGTGTCATGCAAAATTATAATCTCAAAAATAATTCAAATTGAGTTGGAAAGGGAAATTTGTCATGCAGACTGAAAGCTGACTGCAATGCCATAATCAAAGGGTGACAGTAAATATGGATGTAGCTCATTCAGACCCAAAGGCTCATGGTGATTCTGCCGACTGATACAGTTTAACAATTTGGTGAATAATCTAAAGTGAGAAGCAAAGGTTGTCATCCTCTCTTGGCTGAAATTCTGGACTGGAACAGAGTCTCTAAAACATGAGGTTGATACAGAGCCTGAAATTTTGATCGAGGCTGGAAACCAACTTATGTACTCTTCAAATTAAAGTACCAGGGGAGTTTTTATCTTCCATGCAGCAATGGGGAACATTGATAGTATTAATACTACTGAGATATGTAGGTACCAGGAATAAATGGAAACACCCAGGAAAACAAAGGGAAAAAGGCAAACAGTAATAACAACCTGACCTCAAATCTCAGAAAAATAAAGGAGATACTCATGGGGAGTGTGTGCATCTGTTTAGGTTTTTTCTTTTTCTTTTTGTGTTATATCCTTTGGTTGGATCAGGTTAGGAAAACAACAAAATACAGGTCAGAATAAGACACTGAGGAAGTGGGTGGGTGCAATTTTAAAAGCATGTTTGGTGGGACAGCGAAATGTAGAAGCACAAGAGCTGAAAGGGAACAATGGATGATTGCAACCAGCAAAACTGTGCTTATCTGAGGGCTTCTATAAGCATCTTGTCATGCTACTGCTGTGAAGAATCAAGTCATCACTGGGAAACAATGTCCTCAATAATATTTTATTGAAATAAATATGCAAACTAAAACTTTGGAAATAAGAAAAACTTACGTAATGTATTTTGCAACATGTACTTACCACTCCTGTGCTTATCACAATACAGTCTCCAGATACAGAGATCTGCCACAGATACAGTCTCCAGCTGTATCTTTCAGGCACCACATAATGCTTTGTGTCTCAGAGGCCCAAGGACCTGCTCTTTGAGTAATGATGTAACCTGGTTTTAGTGTCTGTCTTCACTGCAGATGCCACATTGAAGGGTGATATTAGCCACTCCCTCAATTTCTTTTCAAGCCTACTCAGCTGTCTGTCTAGAAATGCCTCCCACCCAAACATCACCTTTATAGGAATCAAGTAGAACTGTGATCTCTTCCTCTCTAGCCAGTTTATTTCAAACAAATTCAGAAGTTTTCACTTGAACACAGACTGTAGAATTGTGTAAACCTTTTTTTTTTCTGAGGTAAGAAGGCAGAAGTACAAGTAGTTCACGTCTGTGTAGCCTTTGTTCAGTTTGCAGCATGGACAGAGTTTGTTTACGAATGCCTTCAAAAGGCACTGAAAATTCAGAACTCATGCAGAACCAAGGAGTATGACAGAGGTCTGTTTGGTCAGAGACCTGACTGATTGGTGTTACTTAACCTGAGCTGCAACAAAACATGGCAGCTCTTTCCTACTGATGTATGCCTAAGCCCTTTAAAAATGGAGTTCTCCAAAGGCTCTATAAACTGTAGAATAATCTTGTATAAAATAGTGGAGGAGCCATTGCTTGAAAATGTGTTAAAGGGCTATTAGGAGATACTAATTTCAGAATGCCTGAACATGATGCATTTGTAAGCAGGCTCTTAGATTACTCCTCAAAGAGCAATTATTTTCTTCCAATTATTTTGCAACTTGCAGATACACAGGCCAGAGCAAATGTAGCACTGCACTGTAAACCCAGCAGACTAAGTCTGAACTTGCCTCTGTGCTCTTGCCCAAAGTATCTTCCCTTGAGCCAAAAGAAAAGGGGAGACTGGATGATTAAGGATGGTTGAGAGGTGACACTGGGCACAATGGAGGCTGTAGCTGTTCCTCACTGGAGCTGAGCTCCAGGCTATAGGCTGCTGCCACCAGTGCAGAGATAATGGGAGCTGCTTCTGCAGAGGCTGGTGGTGTGGTGGCACTGAGCCAGCATGTCCCGCATTCACCTGTGCTTGCCGTGTAGATGGATGATTCAGAAAAGCCCAAGAAAGCCCTCTTCTCCCTGCCACAATATCCCAAGTGGTTAAATAAATCTGATATCAAACTGTTGAACAAGTCTTGAAATGGTGGCCTGCCTTCTCCCGCCAAATAGATTTACAGATAAGTACCAACTGTTTCCTCTGCAAATCAAACTCCTTGACACTAAGCAAAGTAATTGTAGTGGGTCTTCTGAGAATTAAATGTATTTACTGCTGATGTTGTTTTTAAAATAGTTGTTTACAGGGTGTCAGATAATAAGGCTGTGTATGATTCATAGCAAATGGCAGCACGCCAGAATTTTAAACTCTCCTTGCATGGTGACTTGCCTGTTATCTTGGTTGGATGGAAGGAGAATATTTAGCTTTCTGCTGTAAATATATTTTATGATTAGCACTCTTAAAACAGAAAATGGGACATGCAGCATAGCAAGCTCTGTCAACATTTATATAAACACCATTAATCAAGAGCCTTCTGTATTGTATTCTCCTTGCACTTATGTTCCAAATTGACCATTCTTTTCATCTTAGAAAACATTTTCTGTTACAACACCTTCCCTATTTTTTTTTTAAATGGTTATGGTTTGAATTCAATTTTGATGACGTTGATAGACATCTGGGACATTTTGAAATATGTAGAACCAGTTACTTCATTATTCACTGTGCTGTGACTGCCTAGAAATGAATGGAGGATTCTGCTGTACTGGCCATTGTACAGTTGATGTAGAACCTGATTAAACCTGCTGATGTGATGCATATGTGGCTGGACAGGTGCTCCAAAATTTTTGTGTCCTTATAGAAACTGCTTATGCAGTGGCAGCTCTTTTGAGTAGTTTAGACAAGAAAGGCAAAACTAATTTTTTGTAGGCCGTTTATTTCACCTATTGGAATGAAAGATGTCTTCTGCACATGGAAAATAATGCTACATACTCCTTGCAGAACTACTTAGCTATTTCCAAGTACACTTTCTATCCTCAAATCAGATCAGCAATGGTAGAGGTGGTCTAGGAAAGTCTGAGAGCAGGTATCTGTCCCTGCTTCCTAGTCAGTGGCATCATCAAGGGACCAGGAAAGCGGGAGTGGAGAAACTGGGGTAGGTATCCTAAGCTTTTTATAGACAAAATCTACTTTACTTATTGCCCCAGGAGCTAGAAGAGAGACACTGGATCTATGTCCTGTTTCATGCTCAGGATAAGCTTTTTCATTTTGCCAACCTTTCAAAATATGTATACACTTGAGTGGGTGTTGGACAGCACTGGAGTGAGAGGTGAATTGTACTCTTGATAGATGGGTCATCTACAATACTTTTGTGAATTAACTTTCTTTCTCCCACAACATGCATACACATGCACAAACAGACAAACACACATTCACTCAGTTTCTGCAGCTATTTCCAAAATCTTTTTGTCTAGATGTTGTTCTTTGCATCCTGCACAGAACTCCCTTATTCAGCCTTCTGAGATGAAAATACCTCCATGAAACCAGAAATAGACTTAACTAAATTTTGCTCTAAAATTTCTACTGCAAATCAGAGCTGAGGTTTGTGCTTGGATGATGACAATTTCTGACCTCAAGACAGACTTGTAGATCTCCAAAGCATGCATCACTCTAACAAAATCAACCTACTATGGGCTGTGCTGGAACTCAGAATAATGACAACATTTATCCAAAAAGCATTCAGTGAAATGTTTGGGATGTCATTCTGTTTAACAGTTACAGTCAGCAGAAGTTCATTTGTTTGCTTCTTTTTTTTACCTAAAGAAAAAAATGCAGAAAGATAGCTTTAAAACTGGTACATAAAACACTAAGGGGAATACTTCATGGGTGAGTTTTTCTGCTATTGTACTTATAAATTTCAGAGTAATGAAAACTATTTTTTCATTAAATTAATTTATTTCCATGGTTTTTTCCCCTTTTCATCTCTCATCCCAATTATTATTTTCTTTTTGTAATGCTCTTGTTAAGTACTTACAATCCTGCTGTAATCTGTTGCCACAGCATTTGCACAGCTGAAAAGAAAACATTACTGAATTGTCAGCATGTTTTCAACTTCATTAAAGTTGACAACCTGGAAATCAGCTGTACAGACTGTATTACTACAGCCACAGGGAAATCTGAGCAATTTTCCTGCCATTAAATCATCTTAACAGCAAGCAGCATAATCCAGAGTCAAGTTGCTCAGCTCACACTTTCGTGTTTCCTAAATAAGTTGCTTTGAGAGAATTTGGAATTTGTCTCATTCATCTCTCTGGAAAAATAGCTGCTCCTTAATCACTGTTTGAACTAGCGACAGATTGTCAGTGTAGCTGTGGTGAGTTTACTGAGGACAACTGGTTTTGAGATAAAGTTTGAGCTACTCTTACACTGATTTTAAGAACTGAAATTTTTAAGGAACCAAGACTCCTGTTCAAAGACAACTGACTTTGCCCAATGCTGCTTGAACTACATCTTCATTTTACTAAATTGTGTTCTTTTGGACATGTCATTGTGTCCTGGTTTGAGGTAAATTAAGGGAAACGCTGTGGAAGGAACGTTTCCTCCAAAGAAGGCAGGTTTCAGCCACCCCTCCCCTACCAGGTTCGGGAAGAAATTCCTCGGCGAAAGGTGAAAAAGGAAAAAAAGTTATTTATTTAACAAGCGGAGTACACGCAGGCACGGGAAAATAATAGCGCTAAATAATAAAACCTCTCACTGTGGAGAGAACCTGGGTAGATTTCAGAGTCCTTTGTGGGTGTGGCTTTCTCCTCTCCGGAGCTGGGGTTAGTGGTGGGCCCCTCTGGGCCAGTGTAGGGCCTCCTGGTGATGTTCTGGTGATGCTGAACAGTCCAGAAGAGAAGATGTAGAAGCCAAAGTCCCAGGGCTCCATGCTTTAGCTAATGAACAAGAAACTAGCTAAAAAGCACAAGGAATGTAACTCTCTTCCCTGCTTCAGAAGCAGAGCAGCTGGGCAGGAGAAGCTCGATGGCCATCGAGCTTCTCCCTGTTTTGAACACAGCGCTGAAGGAATTCCTCTGGCTCTCCCCCATCTCTCTTTAAAGGTCTGCCTTAAAGCTACAGAGAAGGACACAGGAGTCACGTCTGGGCATAGAACAGGCAATAGGGGATACACATCATAAAGTCACCTCAAGACACATGGGCACACAAGCATGTTGTTCTGATTTTTTTCATAAATCGCCAATTCAAACCATACTGCTTCCTGACAGGAATGTTTTGAAAGAATGCAAACATTAGAGAGACTAAACTTGGCACAAGTGAAAGGCAGTACAGTCAAGGAGAATTCTCTTCCTTAAAAAAGGAAGCAGAAACTAATTAGTAATGCATGACTAGACCTTCAGGATTAGGACAAAAGTATTTCAGGATTTGATAGAAGAAAATAAATTACTTGATGCTAAGTTTGCAGCTGGCTATGCAAAGCTTGGAGGTTAGTATGGAAGAAAGTAGAAAGGTGCTGCTGGGAGAAAGGTCTAATTAGAGTTCATCAAGACGAGCAGAATTGAACCATGGGAAAAGAGACAAATTGTTTCTCAGACACAGGCAAGGTGATATTTTCTATAGGAAATAGGAAACAATTTGAAAGTGATGCAAAGGGACTTCATGGAACAATTTTAGAGACAGGGACAAAGAGATATGCAAAATAAATGGTTCTTGGGCATCAGATGAATTTAAATCGAGAAATATGTATAGAAGGAACAAAATGACAGCAGCTGCAGTAGTCAGACAAAACCTCTGTAAGAGAAAAATGAGAGCAATTTCAGACAGGGGAGGACACAATAGGGGTGAACAAAGACAGGCAAGGAGCCAAGAGTTGCTTCCTGGGTCAAAAGAATCATTCATGATACATATGTGTTGGAAAGCCATGTAGCCAGAAAAAAATGAAAAAAAAATGGAAAACAAAAAGTATGCAGGCAACACCAAGGTACAAAAAGCAGTTGAAGGAAAGCATGTGGCAGAGCACAATCACAGGCAGCATGCAGTGTCTGCTAGACCACATTATTCAAAGGAAAATGTCCCAAGCAGGACATCTTGCCAAACAGTTGATGTTCTAAGACCAGATACATTTGCTGTTGGCTAGAGACCTCACATTTTTTTCATCAAAAGTCCCCAGGTAAAAGGCATATAAATGCATATATCAACAGCAATCTTCTGACACATGGTGTATGTGTTGTGCAATGGCTGTGCCTTCACTGGTTGCCCAGATTTACAGTGCATGTGCAGATTAGTTGTACAGCACATGCCCAGTGAGTTGAACGCACTTTTGTTATGCTGGACTTGCTCTAAGGGAGAGGCAGCTACTCAGTGAGAGGGCAGTGACCATTTTTCTATGATTTCAGAATATCTGCTAGCCTGAATTCATCTTTTTCTGGAAGCTGGAAAAGGCAGCAGAGGAGGACATATGTGCTAGTGTTGTTGGATAAGGATATAAATGAAATGTGTAAGAGCAAAGGCTTCTGCACAGAACAGGCAGAGAGAAAAATACATTTCAGGTCCTTGCAGGAAGGGATGGAAGATTTAGCAATAGTGCAGCCACTTTCACTTTTGCTGCAATGCAGTATGAGAAAATGTACATAGGCCTCACGGTTATGTTACCTGAACTGCTCTGCCAGAATAGGCAGAACAGCTCAGAATGTTGAATCTAAGCCACAGCATCTGTATAGTTTTTGTCAGCAAGGCTGATAATGTCATGAAGGCCTGCTGGGGAAATGCAGGTTTAGACATAAGCATTTGGACAAGTCTTGATGCCTGTGTGATAGCTGTGACAACAGAGCCATTCCTAAGAGTATTTGTCATAGCTTCAGGAAGCATGATAACAATTTTGTAGTCTATGGGATGCTCTTGGAACTTGCCTTCCAGCAGAAAAGATTGAGGAAGCTTTTCTTGGTGTGTTTAAGGGTCTGATGCCTCCCAGACTCCAAGAATTCACCTTCTTCTAAATGCAGTGTGACAGCAGAGAGCAGCAGCTCATGGCTGAGCTTAAGCGAAAAACGGGGAGCCTCAGCAGCTGGGATTACCAGCACTGGTGTGAGATGAGTGAGTGTGGGCCTTCTGTAGCCACCAAAATCAAATATCAAAACTAAGGGTCTCTGCTGAGCCTGAGCTACTGTGCAGCACCCAGTCTTCTCCCTTTTCCTGCTAGATTATGTGATACACAGGACCTCATCCTTGGGGCAAATGTCTCACTTCTCTTTTCTTCCTCCCTACAGCCCAGCTACAGTCTAACCAGGCTAAAGGACATCACTTACAGGCCCACTTCAGCAATTAAAGTCTGCTTTGGGGCACCATGTCAGATTGGACAATCTGAAGAAGAAGGAATTGAAGTACACTCTTTTGTCTGTCTAGAAGACAACTCTCCCAGAACATACCTTCTCCTATACTCATATAGCATAAGTCCAGACAGGGTACAGTGAAATATTAGGTGGAATAGAAGTCCTTACTGTTGACAATCTATTATACAGAGACACTCAACAAAAACCTAATGGCACAACTCATAAGATGGAGTGCCATCTAAAACTGAATCACAGCAAAATAGAAGTAGGTGTTGTGTGAGTTACTTTGGCCAGATCTTAGAAAGAAATACCTCTGAACCTGTTTGAACAAAGTAAAGGCAATAAAACATTCTCAAATCTCTGACTTCTTGGTGGAAAAATCAGAATCCATAATAAACACTATGGCTTACCTATTAACAGATTTATACAGATCCTTATTATGAAGCCCAAAATAAAAAGCACACCTTATTGGGAAAATTTGATGAGAACTTTGAGAATACAGGGGCTGTATCATTTTTAAACCACAATAAATGGCAGCAGCAAACTCACTGGATGTTCCAGGGTATGTTCCTAGAAATTCAGGTCACAACACTGAAAAGGTAGATAAGCCATAAATAGTGGACGAAGCAGTATTTTACAGGAGACACTTTGGGGGCATAAGGATTGAGAGTGTAGAACTATCACAGGAAAATTATACTCAAATAGAAAAGAATTTACCACTGTCACTGGATGTCAGTACATACTGTGCAGTATAGCTGAAATAGATTACAAACCTTAGGGGATATTTTTTTGACAAATCTTAAGCTTCTGCACCATCTAGACTTCGCAGTGATCATAAACCTACAAAGGCATGACTTCAAAGTGAAATACAAGCCCAGAAGAGAAATTCCTGTAGCAACATGAACTGGCATCTGCAAAAAAAAAAGCTGCAGAAATTCTAAAGAAAAATAGAGAGCATTAATATGATGAATCTTTTAAAGGAATAGGTCAGGATGACTTGTCCAAAACCAAATTCTTCTGTCCTATCAGGACCTCAGGAGCGTGAAAAAACAAAGTTAAGCTTGAAAATGAATGTAGAGAAAGCAGTGACACTGAAGAAAAGTCCTTCGAGGCATCTGCAAAGATTTATGGATCTGACGGTGGTGTTATGGATCTGACGATCAGATATATTTCACCAGTTTCAAATGTGCATGAAAGACAAGACATGGTTAGGATATGCTGATAATTTGTGCCTTTTTAAAAACTTTTTTCGTATGGCAATTATGTGTATAACAGCATCTGAAGCATTTGAATAAGTTGGTCTGCATTAGTGAATTAATGGATACTTCCATTATGAAAACTGCTAGAGGCAGAAGCAGAGGCTCTTATACTAACAGATGATGTCCTTTAGAGAGCCCAGGAGCAATGTATAACTGATCTAGAGGATATCCTTAGCCTGATTATTATTACAAAAATATGTTTGAGGCATATAGACAATGCACTGATGATCTCTGGACTGGGTGACACAAAGGCCATGCTAATGAGCAAAAGCAGCAATAACGACCTCACTTCACACAATGAACCACAGGGCCTATTTGAAAAATTTCCAAGCATTAGTGTTTGGTTTACACGCAGGCACACACAGACCAACAGGTGTAGAGCCCCTGGCTCTGCTCACCGTCCCTTCTGCTGGCTGAAGGGCACACAACTCCGCCAGCAGATTCTGATACTGTTCAAGGTGGTCAAGAGTGCTACCTCTTTGTTTTACTAAGCTGCTAAAACACACTTCTGGAGTCAAACATTTCATCTTCACAGGCTAGCAGAAAGTGCAGAGCTGTAACCCCTGTGAAAAGACTGTGTTTTCCCTCCCAAAATCTCATGCCAGGGTGAAATAAAACAGCTGAGTGAACAGAGGGGAAAAAAGTAGAAATACTACTCGTGATAAAAGTGCCAGTATACAAAATTCCTTCCAAAAGAGGATTATAAGAAATGGTGCCACTCCGGTGAACTGAACACCCTGGGCTGGGTGTTTCTGAGCCAAAGGAGAGGCTCCTCTCTGTGTGAAATTGCAGATGTTTAAGACCCATGTGTATCTGTATGAGTATGGGAGGTGTTGACCACACAGGCTCTGTTACGTGTGGAAGGTGATTCCCATCAAGCCATCTACCTCTGGGAGAAAACAAGCAACACAGGTCACAGCCTTGTTTAACCCAGTGACAGTACATAAGAATGTGCAGAACAGACCATGATACAGATGTGGGAGAAAATCCAAACTTAAAAATTAAGGGACTTTTACAGCATCTGCTGAAGTGTCTCCCCTCTGTCTTAACCACATATACTAGTTTGAAAAACAAACCAGTGGGACATGACAAGTCAGAATTATAATTTAATAGGAAAAATTAAAAAGAAAATAAATGCAATAGTACAAGAGCACTGACAGAGTCAGGATACAACCTGACACCCTGTTAGTCATGGTGGTGGCAGTAGTCCAGGTGGAATGGTCCTGTTGAAGCAGTGATCCTGTAGAAAGAAGGGTCTGGTCTTCACCTGAAGGTCCAGTGATACAGCTCTCATCCTCCAGGAATCCCACAAGTAAGGGCTCTTCCTGTTGTTCCAAACCCCAGATTATATCCAGGTGGGAATGCCTGTCTCCTCCCCCCTGGGCGGAGCATCTCACAATGGGCTGATATAATTCTGTGAGTCATGCAGGTGAGTCCTTGATTGCCCATTAAACAGAGATAGCTCCCGGAGGGAGCTATCAGGGATGAGTCATGGTGGGAGATAACAAACATTGCCCCACCTCATTTAATGACTTTTNNNTACATCTTACATTGTAACCCAGGACACTACATTAATTCCTAGCATCCTTATCCTGATTCAGATCCTGTGGTTTCCTTGAGCTTCATCTTCCCTATGAAAACGTGTATACAGAGCTTCTGGTCAGAGACCCCAGAGATGCATTCACTCACAATGTGGGGCATTTACTCTACACAGCAAGCTTCCTAAATGTCCTATGCCTCGGCTTCCCCATGGAAAGAATGAACTTCATTGTCACACAGACTCAAGTGGAAGCTGTGTCTACCTGCATCTGGGTCAGAAGTGGGGGAACTAACTCGTGATCTTGTAAAAACTGACCCGGATCTCTCTTGGTATGAAATATTCTCATCTGTGTCTCCATCGGACCTAAAACTCCTTCACTCTCTAGGGCTCTTCCTCTACCATGCACGTCTCCTTTCTAGTACTTGCCTTCCTTTTTTAGCTGTTGACAAACTTGTGATACCCTTCATAAGAAAGAAGTAGAACAGCCCAAATCACCTCCTCAGGGTGTCTAGGAGAATTCATCCTACACAGGAGCTCAAGATATAGCAATTCACTGTGATAAGGTCCCCCAAATCTCACAGGCAGCATTTGGGGTACTCTCTGTTCCAGATACCTTACTGTCTTGCATCTTGAATTGTTTCCCATCACCATTTATGCATTCAAGGCAGGTACTGAGCTGCATGCTGATTTAAGTATTCTACAAGCTGTGATTCTGGAACAGCATGTTTTTCAATTTTGTATGCTTAATCTTATGTAACAGAGAAATATATAGACACTGAGTTTGTGAGAAGGGCCATGCTTGCCTTGTGTGAAAAGGTCTGTTTACTGGCTGGCAAGGATGGCTGCTGCAGCTCAGCAAGAAGCCACATTTGCCTGAGTCACAGAATGGCTGAGGTAGGAAGGCACCTCTGGAGATGGGCTACTCCAACCTGTGGCTTAGAAGGGACACTGAGCAGGTTGCCCAGGACTGTTTCTCATTTGGTTTCTGAAATCCCTTTGCATATCAGAGGTCGACATTGAGACAGCCTTTCATTGACAAGAAACTTCAGGGCTGGTATCACTATTTTCAATTAAGTACCGAAATTGCAAATTCTGGGATGAAAGAATGATGCACTTCCAGTCCAAGGGATTCTTCACAAATAAAAAGATGTGGTAGCAGATGTTTTACATCAGCTTACAGTCTTCTTTGGAAAGACAATACCCAAGAGAGGTGATCTGCCTAAGGAATTAGGCCCTAATTCTGATGAGTGTGAAACTGTCACGTCAGCTTTGCCAGTTGAGCAAATCGAACAACAGAGCCCAGACTCAGCCAGCACATGAAGCAGTTTTAAGGCGTTCTGCCATTTCATTTCTTTGTACTGAGTCCCAAAGCCAATAAATAGTTCCCTGGCCTTTTTCCATCTTTTTTAGAGAAAGTGTCTCCTCTTTAAGTTTTCTCCCATTTCAGAAGCTATTTCAGGCTGGCCTCATAAATATTAAACATTTTCCTCTTCAGGTTTTGAAAGGTCCCTGGAAGATGCTGGCTGTATCTAGGGCACTTCTCTACTGACCAAAAAGAACAGGTAACAGGGGCTACCAAACTGGTGGCTAGAAATATCTCTTGCTCTCAGCCAAACACAGAGATCAAGCAGTGGGGACAGGTGTGAATGGCCTGGAAGCTGAGTGCTGTACTGACTCTGACGCCTGACTGCTAGCTGGCAGCATGACTCACTGCCTGCACACCCAGCATGGATGTGCAAATACTGCAAATTCCTCGGGGAGACAATGCCCCAAACTCCCGCGTGCCACATTAAGACTCTCCAGCTCCCCGCCTAGTATATGCCACTGGAGTTCATCTACAGCAGCGTGAGGGCTGGCATCTGCATATCTCGTGTGACAGAATGCAGTTGTATTGCAGCAATGCCAGACATTGCATATCTGTGACACTACATTTTCAAGAGAAGAATTGTAAGCAACCCTTAAGTAATGCTTCTTGGTCACTACCAGCATGTGCCAAGCCTGAGTTCCTAGTAAAAGAAGGTTTTTAAAGTTTTCATTAATTTGAAATCCTGTTGCACTTCTTTCAAGCTAATCTGATCCTAGATCAGTCGTTCCAGATGCCAGTGCAGTAGGACAGCACTGTCAGCTGTCACAGCCAAGGGAAATTGGAAGAAGACCTTTGTTCTGAGCCTGTCATTGCATGGGTTAGTAATTTGTTCCTATGCAACACTGTTGATTTCCATTCTATTCGGAGCAGTTAAGACCAAAGCCTGACACTAATCTGGATGGAAGTTGAGGTGAAGTTAGCCTGTTCAAGATGAGAAAAAAAAGAGAAAATACTCTGGACTTTTCACTCAGACAGCTATTAAATTACTTGGTACCTGATATTTAATGGTACCTGCTACTTGGGAAAAAAAATACTGTATATGCAGTAAAAAAATGTCGAAAGATTCTGAAGTTGCTTATTTAAATTTTGACTCTGCAAAAGCTGTCAGGTCTTCTTTGAGAAAGAAAAAAAATCCTATTGTTTTAAATCAGTTTAGGCTCCCTATCTCCCATTTTACCCCCCCATACCACACTACAGCTGCTGTACATACTACCAGATCCCTTGAAACCATCTTCTCCAGGCCACCAGAGTACATATACCATGCACACCCCATGCCCCTAGATTACCCCTGTGGGTAATCCAGACCTCCTCACAGATTTTTCCCTCTTTAACAGAAAGTGTCAGCAGCAAACCACCCTTGTGCTGGTAGCATTTCTACAGATAGCTCTGCACAAAAGCCAGAGCCTGACGGTTACCATGGGATTATCTCATTAAGCTTTTGCTGAATATACTGCATTCTTCAATGTCTGTTAATCTTTGCTACTCTTCCCCCTCTCGTCCTCTCCTCTTGCCTTCTGTGCAGGAACGTGAATCGTATCAAACCCCGGCAGTGGTAAGGGAGCTGCTGTGCTATGTCACCCAGCAGTGTGGTTGTATGGTCGCATTTGGCTTGAAAAACCCCATCTTTCAAACCCTCTCCAAAAAGGCACTGCTGTGTGTTTTGGAAAAAATAAATCAGCTACTGCACCTGTTGTTATTTATGAATAATAATGAAAAGCTCTGAAGAAGGAGGGTACTTAAACTGCTCTCCTGCTGAGAATTGGATCAGGTTCTTGTTTTTCCTAAACTGCCTTTGTGTTCTTTAGCAAGTGCAGGAGTCTTCAGATGGGTGTGTTTTACACTGTCGCTCCTATGAAGGCCTATTTACACTTCCAGAGAGGTACAAGAGGGTCCCAGTAGCAAAGATGGTTGTTATTTCGTGAGAAGCAGTCTTTTCTGGTATGCGCACATTTCCTGTGTGCCCAGGCTTGCAGGAATGGTCCCTAGGGAAGACTTGGCTCTACGGAAATATTAATTGCGTCTGGTGTCCCAGCAGAAAGGTTTCTGTCCTTTTGGATTCAACAAAGAACACGGCATAACCCAGTACACACAAACCCCCAGGGAGGCTGGTGCCACATTTTAATGCACATTCTTTTTTACTTAAGAGGTTTTCTTCCCCCTTAGCTCCTCAGGTAAAGGAGCCTGAGTGACAGATTTTCCCCACTATTGTCCAAATCTCCAGTATACTCCAGCTGTGTCAAGAAGATTGTCAGCTATTGCACTTCTTGCCTGCTATGGATGTGCCTGTTTGGAGACAGCTGCTAGCCTGGGTCAGGCTGCCTGCACTGGCCCCAGGTGTTCCATGGGCTGCGGCACAAAGCTGCTGCTGCTGCTGTGAGCCCGCAGTAGGTTTTAGAGAGCTGGGAAGGGAATTATGGTGACTTGCTGCTGGCACATTCCTGTTAATGTGTTTACTCACTTTCTTCAGGATCTTATGAGAATTGCCAGTGAATTCACATAACTGACAGGATCTTAGTTATAATTAGTAGCAGCTTCCATTCTGACACATGGGAAGGGCTAACAGCATTTTTCTTAAGGCAGAGTTGTTATGCTCTCCTCCAGAGAAGTACTTAAAAAAGTACATTTTCTAGCAAAAAGCCTCTCCCACTTGCTTAGGACAGATGGGAGAGGAAGGGATTCTGAAGTGATGGAGTTTGAGGATAAAAAATTATTGTACAAACTGTCACAGAGCGTAGGCTGTCACAAATCAGCTATTTTTGTTATTACTGACATGCATCCAGTATATCAGGAACTCAAACAGTATCAGGGCAGACGTGGATGAAGTTTCTATTTCTCTGTTCATAAAAGCTGTGAAAAAACACAGGGAAATTAGCAGTGTCATACATGTGGAGACCTGAGACTCAAGGGCTGAATCAAATGACTGAATTTATTTAGCCTGATGAGGAAAGTGTACCTGTCCACAGGGTCTAATCACAAGACACTGATTTTCAAAGGTCCTTTTGTTCCACTTCAGAAGAATTTGAAAAAAACCCAGACAGTAGTGGGGCAAGTGGGGCATTCAAAAAGGCCTGAGAAGCTAAATACCCAAGAAGAGTTTAAGATCTGCTGACTTTCAGTGAAACTGGGGGTCTGATTTGAGGGTAACTCTCCTCACAGACGCCACAGAAATGAAGTGGCTGAAGGAACAGCTTGGCTGCTGAGTCCAGTTCTTTACAGCTGCAAGCGGCCCCATAATGTTTGAGAAGGCCCAGCCTGAGGGCTCTTCACCATACCCTGTTACACATGCCTGCAGGTCCTTCTAGGAATCTGCCTGGTCTCTTTCTACAGGTTCTGTTATGGACTATACAGACGAAAAACAAATAATTCAGAGAGAAAAACTGAATGATGAACTTCCTTTTGACAAACCTGAGGCACTTAGGAGTGCGAATGACAGCAAAGGCACTAAGATTGGGAGATGATCTGGGACGGTGACCATTCAGCCTTTCAAGTAGAATTTAACAAGCTGAGATCAGCAGAGCTTCTGGCCATAACTGTATGACTTGCAGGACTGAGGAGCTTTTTTTGTACTGTAAGTGGTTTATAGGCCTGAGCTTGGGGACAGTTTTTGAGATTGATCCTGGTGGTTGAGTCAACAGTATGCTGGTGTTGTAGAATACTTTCATGTCAATTTTTCCTGCTATTTCCTTTGATTTTTCTAAATGTAATATGTACTTCTAAATGTAAAATGTTCCCCACTGATACAAGGTATTTTAAAATAATAAGTAAAGCAAGTATTTAAATCAATAAGCATTAATAAAAGTAATGACACTAAATAACTATACATGTGACTCAGGATGTCTTTACAACCATAAAGGAGGCTTGAATGTGTTCAGGTCCAAACAGTGGATTATCTTTTTTCACCTATAGTTTATTTTTCAGAAGTACACCTGAACTATAACTTTTCTAATGTAAAAATTTGGAGTCCCTGCTTCTCAAAACTATCTCCTCTAACTGAACTTGCTCTTTAGTAAGTGCACAGCAAAGCAAGGCAGGGCTTTGCCACCTCAAAGGTAAAAAGCTGTAGCCAGTCAAAAGTCTGACTTCTTCTCTTACAAGAAAGACATGATCTGAGTTAAAACAGAGACTTTGGAAGTGGTTCCTACAGATGCAGACTTGTTTTTCCTGCTGGTGTGACCTCTTGGATGGTACCATTGGTCAGCTCTGGGTGCTGCAGGTGATGGAGCCAACACAGGGAGTGGGAGTGTTTAGGGCTCTGGCAGAAGCTGGGACCAGGGACGTAGATGTTGCTGCCCTTCCTGGTGACCCCTGACTGAAGGATTCTCTACTCCATATGTGCCTAGATCTGTCCCTGCTCAGGTGGTACAGCGCCACTGGCACGCTCTACTCTAGGATGTAGAGACCCAACTTAATTTTAATTGGCACTCACCAGTGGTTCAGTTCAATAACTCAATGTTCCCATGAGAACTGAGACTGTCAGGGGACAACAGTGTCAAGTGTTCAGGTGTGAGAAGGACAAGCCGAAGGGAACAGGCCTGAAGGAACTGTGCTAGTTTCTCATCTACATCCTTTCACAGAGCAGAATATGGGTTGTACACATCAGTGACTGTCAGGGTCGGAGTGTCACCAGGAACTGCATTTCAGGCTGTAAATAAATGAACAAGAAGCATTTTTGCGCAGGAGAAAGTCCAGACTGAGAAATGCCTTTGGCAAAAGCATTGGATTTCCAGAAGTACTGGATATTATTAGCCCATCTTTCGAGGTGGTGCTTTATCTTTCTGTTTATGTGCAAAAATTTGCCTACTGCTGATTTAGTTTGCTCAATAGAAATCTTATCAAGTCTGAGGAATTCTGTGCAATTGAGCAAGAAGCTAGAAGGATGTGAAATACTTACACTGAGAATTCTGGTTTACAACTAATATTTAACATGTATTTATAAAGGGAAAAGAGGTTATCCTACTATCACATTGGCCAAATAGCTATGCAAATATCTTTTGATTTCTCCTTAATTCTCATGTTTTGCAGAAAAGTCTCCCAGGGTGTTAATCCCCTGGGTGATACTCATTCACATGAAATGAAATACACAGAGGAGTGGGAATGATAGAAAGATTTTACTGGCACATATGTGGCAATGAGCAAGTTATATGGGTCAGCACAAGTGAGAACAGATAAAATTTTTATAGCACCAGACCATGTATTTCGCAAATGCTGAGCATGAAAAGGGAAAAAAAAAATCTCAATTTTGGTAGACCATTTAAAAATTGTTGAGGATAATGGTTGTGGGTTTTTGTTTTTCAAGCAAAGCAAATATTCAGGCATCTTAGTTGCAAAGTATGAGATCTTCAATCTCCTTGAAACAAACAGCAAGGTTCCCACTGGCATTAATGGAGCTGGGATTTCATCCAAGTAGCCAACTACAGGAGAATCAAATTAGGGAAAAATAATAACCAGTACATTTTAGAAGCTGATGGGTCTTTATTCTCTCTTATTTTCACTCCAAAGGTTAACTCTGAGACTCCCTCAGACTACCAAGAAAGATTTATGCATCCTCTTGAGATAGGAGTATTTCCAGTGGGGGAAAAAATGTACCTTGAATGAGAGGCAAATCACAGAATCAGAGAATGGTTGGGGCTGGAAGGTGCATCTGGTAATCACTGAGTCCAACAACCCTACTCATGCAGGGCCACCTACAAAATGTTGCCCAGGACCATGTCCAGTCCAGGTTTGACTGTCTCCAAGGATGGAGACCCCACAACCTCACTGGGCAGTCTGTGCCAGTGCTCGGTGACTCTGACAATACAAAAGCGTTTCCTGATGTTCAGAGGGAACCTCCTGTGTTTCTGATGCCTGAAAAGGCCAACCTGGAAACAGGGACTAGACAGGAGTAAGGGAATAAAGGTGGATATTTATTTGAAAGGCCTTCAGAGGCACACCCTGGGCAGGCCAAAGGCTACACCCAAGATGGACGACAAGTCACGAGTTCTTCACACTGTTATAAGTGTGATCCATTTGCATATCAGCATAAATTCTCCAATTAAACTTTAGCTAATAATGTAACTTCTGTCAGCTTGCCCCCCTTCTCAAGATGCTGGTTTACACATTTTGGGCCTGGGACAGTCTGGGTGTCCTTGGAGAGCAAACCCAGAGAGCTTGTTATGTCTACCTTAGCATGAGAGAACAGCAGCTAACAGGCCACAAGAAACTTCAGAGTTACACACTAGGAATGCAAAATCTGAAAAATGTAAAAGCTAAACCCTAAGGCATCATTTCAGTGTGTGTCACTGGGTATCACTGAGAGGTGTCTGTCTCCATCTGTCTGTTATAATAGGTTTAATAGGTAGGGTGGAGTTTTCTAAATCCACTGGAGAAGGCTGTCACAAGATGCAGGCTGCAAGAGCTCTTGTCACTGGGTCTGTGAGCTTTCAGTTTTCCTGAGCTGTTGTTATTAACCACCTAAAAGTGAAGTAAGAATTTGACCACTGCTGAAGATGCCTGAAAGTCACAGCCATGCTGCATGTATGTATGCAATGAATATATTAATTAAAAAAAAAATTATTTAGAGGCTCAGTGCTCCTGATGGTTTAAAATAAAAATATTTGCCCAAATGAGACCCAGCACTTTCAAAGAATGGTTTCCTTTCAGTTTCAGTACTTCATCTTTCAAAGACTTCTCTTGTGCCCAGTATTTGCCATTTTGTAACCTGTGACTTAAGCTAATTTGGCCATTTCTATGTATTGACTTTGAAGAACATACCATGACAGTATTAAAATAGAAAATCATAGAATCATGGAATAGTTTGAGTTGGAAGGGACCTCAAAGATCATCTAGGTCCAAAACTCCTGCCATGGATAGGGCGACTTTCCACTAGACCAGACTGCTGCTACCTTCTAGGATGAGCTAAGCAGGATGGGGCCTGTGTCCCTGTGTGTCCCTGTGTGTCTCTGCTGCCCGGCGTTGTTAGAGAGGTAATGAAATAAATGCACTCTTTGCATTTGGGCTGTGGTTTGATGGTTGCCTTTGTTTACCTGTATGTGTCGATTCACTCACCATCCAACCTGGTCTTGAACACTTCCAGGAATGGGGAATCCATCACTTCTCCAGGCAACCTGTTCCAGTGCCTCACCACCCTCAAAGGAAAGCATTTCTTCCTAATACCTAATCTAAACTGCCCTCTTTCAATTTTAAAGCCATTCCCCCTTGTCCTATCACTACTTGCCCTTGTAAAAACTTATCTAAACCTACAGAAAACATAGTGAAACTGCTGACCTTCTTAAAACATTCTTGCATTGTTTTCCTGGATTTGAACTACAAAATACAGGGAAAAACCAAAGAGGGAACAGTTATTCTATTTAGTGTCAAGAGTGTTCAAAATGTTTTTCATAGTAAGTTTCTGTCTAAAGTTTAAGCAGATTACGCCAGACAAAAACTTACATCTTTGCCATGTTGAGTGGACACTGAAAGAAAAGATTAAATGGAAAACACATCTTTATATTAATTATAGATGGCTAGTGTTTCTCAGGACCTGAGGGAAATAAACAAAAGTTCTCAGCAACTGAAAGTTTGGAGTGTACTGCTTTAAATCAGTAAATGCGGACAATTTACTTGCCTAACATGCCACATATCAGCATGAAAACATTTGTCAGAAATTGATGAATGAAACAAGAAGAATAATGAAGAAAAATGACAATATACAAACCTTCCAGAGAGCAAAATAAACAATATAAGTATTTGGTAAATAAATCCCTGCAGAACTCTTAGAAATGAGTCACTGATTAATTGAATCAGTCCTTCAACCTTTTGTGATTACATCAATATGCAGTCCCTTTGATGTTGTTCTTCTTCCATAGCTACTTTTTTAAATGCCTTTAAAATGTAAGATAAGATAGAATACATCTATATGGAGCTATCATAAATTAATTGGATACCCTAATAAGATATAATTGGCTGATTCTTTTACTTAATTCTTATATGCAATGCTGTAAATAACCGTATCACCTTGTAACTGTACTCCAAGTTCTTGTTTCCCTGCTCTTTTCCTTTTCTGAATTCTTTTGTCACCCACTTCTTTGATTAACTGAAATTTAACAGCAGTGAGACTGTGAGATCATATTTTTCCTTTTTTTTCTTGAAACATTCTCATTAACTTACTTTATTTATCACATAAACTCTTTGCAGAAAGGACTCTTATTTACTCTGTTCATAGATTGCACAATGCTTGTGCATCCAGTAATTTTCAGAAATAATAATTTTTGTGTATCAAATGCGTTTCTAGAAAACAGACACTTGGGACTTTGAATGTCTCAAGAGGAGGGATAGAAAAAACTGAGCAGAAAAGGAGAGAGACTGTGTGTGGTTATGTATCTCCACCATAAAATATAGTCATGTAACAGGTGTGAGTATGTGTGTATGTATGTGTGACTCAGTGAACTGAGCCAATATTTAGCACAAATGCACACAGATGCATCAATACTGGGAACCCCATTTAAACTGAAGCAATTGCACATACTTACATGCTCTCCTAGGAGCAAAATATTCACCTGCATGCATAGAAACCAACCGTCTGAATGTTTGCAAGGGTTAAAACACAATCCTGAGACAATTTTGAAGAAAATGAAATGTGAACTGATCCAGTAAATGTGTTCACAAACATTTTTAATGAATTTTCTTCTAATTCACCTGTGCCTTTTGTAGCTGTGGATATTTATGACTTTCTGTGTACTCAGTGAACTATAGCTTTAGCAAATGTAATTGCATGTGTGAAAATGATTCCTACCCGGGCTTGCTATGTTGCACGGCTTCTGTAATGCTGCCAACCTTCACCATTCTGTTAAATGTCTCCCTGTCTGGGGCTTTTGGAGGATGTACATAACCCTTGTGCTTCCTCTTCTTGTTTTGCACCCATCCTCAGTGACACTGTCCTCCATGACTGCCATCACCACCTTTGTGTGAGTTGGAAACAATGGATGTGACAAAGTATGTAATTTTGGGAGGGTATTTGGGGTTGTGTTCAGGAAGTGAAAGAGTAAGAATGGGACAAGAAGACGCTGACAAAGAAATTAACTAGGTACGAAACATTATTCTGTGTGGCAGAACTGGAGACTGTTGGAGAGCACATGCTGAATATGAACACGCTTTTTCACCTTAAGCTCCCCATAACCTATTTCCCAGCAGGACAAAGGCAAAGCTGGGAAAGTGATAAGGTACCAGATGGCAGTAAAGACCCTTTTCCACTGGTGGATGCAGAAATATGGCTTTTGTACAGATTGAATTTTGAATCAGACATGACCAAAAGCATTATTTGTTTTTTAATGCTCAGGTTTCACAGTGCACCTGTCTATCCAAAATAATAATCCCAAGGCATTTGGAAGTCCCAAGAGCTAAGTTGTCTACTCGACAGAGAGCAGAAAAGGTGGTATTTTTATTGGATTTTTTATTAAAAAAACTCTTCTGTGATCTTGGCAGGATTTGGAAGAGACTTGTAAAAGACATAATGTGTCTCAATTGGTTTCTGACAGATAAAGGAAAAGAGCATTTTAAAAGACCCTTCTTTTGTACATGTGGAGAGAGATGTGCAACAAATGTATGTATGATGCTTCTTAGAACTTCACATTTGGTACAATATCTTCCTAAATCACTCAGCTATGCCAAGGTCTCAACTCTTAACTTGCTGCAATTGCTTCTCCTAGTGAAGCTCTCAACAGAGGGACTTGTCAGGACATGAGATCAAACAGAGCTGATTTTTCCAATCCATGTCAGGATATGAAACATATTGGTGACTACAGGAAGAAAATCTCTTTTGCTGACTGATTCTGTGCTGTGCCACTTCTGTATGTGAATGAGTAATTGCAGTCTAAAGGGCAGTTTCTTTTATGCATGATAATTGCATTTAATACTGCACATAGCTTGAAGCAGACCAATTAGCGTATCAACTGTCTTCATCTTTCTCCAAGGAGCAATGGACACAGTGCTGTCTGCAGTATTGCTGTGCATTGGTTCTTCAGTAGAACCTGGCTTACCTTTAGTGTCTGCTGTCAATCCACATGTACTGGGAAGAAGCCGGATTCAGAACAGCTAGAAAAAAAACTCAAGAAGTCCATCAATTTCATCTCAGCTACTCATTAGTAGACGGTCAGCAGGCAATGCATACACATAGACTATTCATGGGGCTTTCCATCTTTGTGAGGAAAGTCCTCCTCCTCTTAGCATTTGCATTTAAAAATAGAACAGAGGACAGGAAATTAGAAGAATACAAGCTGGAGTGATTCATGGTGTATGGAGTTTTGCTTTGGCTACTATCAATGTTCTCAGATGGAAGGTAAGCATGCAAGTGACCAAAGCTTTCAGACACTGAGTTAATAATCATTCCTATCTGGAGACATCCAGGGATCAATACATAACTGTGCCAGACTTTGTCAAAATGCTGTGCAGCAGTGGAGTTATGTAAACAGGACTTAAATTAGGCAAGTGGAGCACAAACCATTTCTCCTTACCTGACTGAAAAGTATCACTTTGCACTGTAATGAAGACCTAAAAAATCCTAATGAAAGAACTCTCTTCCTAAGGAATCATCCTAAGAGAGCATGACCGAGTATCTCAAAATGTGTATCATTCTGCTCCACCTTTATTAAATGACCTCAGGCAAGCTGTCAATATATGTGAGCTCTATAAACATTTTGCCTAAGACACGATTTCTTCATTTCAGTGTAGGGACAATAAACAGCATATAAAAGAATATGAATGCAGAGGAAATATCCATGTTACATAGCTCCTTCTTAACAAGGATTACTTTTGCAACACTTAACACTGTTGTCAACTCTATACCTATCATAGACTTAAAATTCCTGATGAGTGGGCAAAACCAGCCCTGTTTTCTAAGGAAAGAGTCTGTTGCAGTCAGCCTTGTAAAAGAAACCTTTTAGTGTCAGTGATAATAAAAATACCTGGTACATATGACAGTGTTAAAATGGTGTCATGACCCAGCAATTTCTATTCAGTGCTGTCACATCCATGCACTGCACAGATCGGGATTGTCATCATGTAAATGTAATAGGATTCTTTATCCTGCATTGTTGCTCAGCTGGGAATAGTAATTCTGAGTTTCCTGTAACTTCTGAATAGCAGCAGGGGGCCATGAATAGCTTGGAAACCTATATTTTTTCCATTTATTTTTTTAAAATGCAAATTACACTAGTAAGTCAAAAAAATCACTTCCGTTAAAAATACATTCAGAATTAACAAATGCCAAAAAGAAAAGAAAAAAAAGACACATTTGGATTGTATCTCTTGCCTTCTGAATATTTTAGTTTATAACAAAAGACCATCCTAGAAAAATAACATTCTTTACTGGATTTTGAGGAGGATACAGCTGTACAAATCAAAAATGCCATCCAGATATTCTCACATTACTGTGCTCTAAACTGCTTCCAGAAGAGATCTGTCCACTAATCATTTAGTTGAGTAGTCAACAGTCCTAATTTTTTAAATGGTGGTGCTCTAACTGCAACTTAAGCAGGGTTATGAATACCAACTTCATATAGGTATGTATGTATATATATATATGTATACTGTGTGTATGTGAGTGTGTGTATCTACTCTATATGTAATATATGAATACACATTTATATTGCAATCCGTAGTAGTTAGATGTGCTTCCTATTTCCTAAGCATTTTACAAACATTAACAATTCAGACCTCACAAAAAGCCTGTGAGGCACATATTATTCCCGTATTATAGATGGGAAGACTAAGACACAGAGAAATTAAGGCCAGAATTTTCTAAATTAAAATCAGGCCTATAAGCTACGTGTAGACACTTCATTAAATTGTCTGACTTCTAAAATTGCTAACTACCAGTAGCCGCTGTTCCATGGGAAATCACTGAAAGGTATGAAAAATTATCTTCTGAAAATTGGATTGCTGCTTAGGTGCCTAAACTTGTTTCTTTTCATGTTAAAAAATGATTTTTATAGAAATATCATTTTGATTAACTGGTATACAGGGAAAGATAAAATAACCTGTTATGACATTTTCATCCCATTTAAACCTCTTCATTGTGTTTAATACTATACATCTGCTATATTTAATACTCCATAGAAGTAGAACCTTTTTAAATTTTTCAAGGTATGGGAAATTTCAGCCTGGCACTTGGAAGTTGCATGGGGTTTCCAGGGGGTGAAAAGCAGCTCTATCCAGTACAAGTATGAAAATTTAAATTTGAGATCCAAATCAGCAATGAATGCTTTACAGGATCAGGCCTAGGGGACGTGCCTGTTTCATGCATGAAGTTCCCAGCAGTATCTGAGACGGGAGCCCTTGGTCCACTGCATCAGAATCTTCCTGGGTGATGCAGCCCCCAACAATAGTTAGTCCTGTGTATTTTATATACATAAACATACACACACATTCACACACTTACATATATATATATCAATCTATATCTATATAAATCTCACTGAATCCATGTAAGTATAGCTCCTGAACATGTCCCGGATCTTGTTTTGACTGGTGAATGCCTGTTCCTCTGTCATTGTCCAGAGTTGCTGCTTGTGACACTGTACATCCATGCAGACACAGCAAAGGGCACTGCCTTGTACAGGGGTGGGTGAGTGGTGTGAGCGCACAGGCCCTCGGAGCGAGGGTTTGGCCAGCGGGGAACAAGGAGATACTCAGGGGTACCTCGAGCCTTTCCAAGCGCTGACCGTCCCTCTTGCCCCCAAAAGCTACGTGGTCACCTCAGGTGTGGTAGGTGCGTGCAGTTGTCTATGCAAGGTCTGAGCAAAGAAACAATGACAATCCAAGTTTCTGAAAAACCTGAGCAAAATATTGGGTTTTCCTAGTGAAAGCCATCTACGTTCTTGAAAATACAGATCAGATGTAGAATAAAACATATGTTCCTAGGAGTTCAGAGTATTTCATATACACATTGACCTACTAGCAAAATTCCCAAAGGCATCTTGTTGCCAACTACGTAACAGCACAGGGGTTTTTTTTCAGCCACAATAATACAGGAAGATAAAATACACGTTCTAACACACAACAGATCCCCCAAATATACCACAAAAAGGTCTTCAGTATTTCTTCAACTCAACCAGTCCCTCCCCGCCCTCTCCAACCAAACTCGAAAAATAAAATATGTGGATCCCTTATGGTGCAATTAGAAAAAAAAGCTCACTTACAGAGGATTTTTAGTTGAAATTAGATATAAAAGAGTAAACGTAGCTAGTACATATTCAGTTGGCCTTTGTTGATAGAAATCTGCAGATGTCTCTGTAGTTAGTAAAAGATGTTTAGAGATAGCTATAAAAGCACCTACAGTGCGATAAATAAAACCAGCGGGATTAAGAAGCACAGATTCTGCTGCTTATTTCCAGTAGGTTAAATTATTAGTTTCTGTCACCCCTTTCCCCACCCTGACCCCCAAAAGGTCTCATTTATTTATTTGTTTGTTTTTCTTTTTAATCATTATAAACTGTTTCTTGACCACTGTGGAGCCCCAAAAGTAAAGCACTTATCAGACAGCTGGCAGTTTTCTACTTGGTTGCTCTGGAGCCATGGAGCAACAGAGCCTTATTCCCTGACATGAAAACAAAGCAAAACCAAACAGAAGAAAACCACTGACTTAGAAATCGTTCAGAATTAACAGCAGCATGTTAACTTCAGAAAGCTTGCACGGAGTTTCTCTAATGTGCAACGCGGTTGGGTTAAGGCAAGTATGAACTGTACAGCCTTCAGGGCAAACAATGCGCTGTCTATTGACTTCTGCTGCAAGGTCATCCTGGTATTTCAGTGTTGTGTTGACTAAGGAGACTCAGCGTGGCCCGGAGTGTGGAGGAGGCTCCCAAAGCACTAAATGGGCTGGGTTCATGTCTTAATCCAGATGGGCCATGCTGGCAGTGGCCAGAGAAAGAAAGGGACAAAATGTGGCACCAATGCCTCTGCTCTGTCCCTCTGGTGCTGGGAGGCAGGAGGTCCAAGGAGGGGGTCTGGGACATCTCCTTTAGTACCTGTTAGAAAGAGAGGCTGAAGGTCTCTGTTGTTTTCTGTCTCACTGTTCAATCAGCTTTTATATATTATTTTTAGCACAAAAATTTGATTTCTTTTCTCTTTGAAGAACCAGGAGGCCATCCTGAAACAGATATTTTGACAGGTCCTCCAGCCCACCTTGAGTAGTCCTCATGTTTACTTTGACCTAGAAGAAAGACAGAGAAAGAGCAATACTTATAATCCACCACAAATTTAAATGATCCCTGCCCTGCTGCTCTGGTGCCCTTTTGCAAGCAAGTGTAATCCACAAACCAGTAACAGTTCAGCTACACATGGGATGAAAAGGACAGAAAGACAAAGTGTTTGCTCAAGTAACTGCTTAGCTCTCTCTGGAACATTGTCAGAGAAGTCAGCACAGGTTTTCTAAACAGTCTCAGGCAGGAGTTATGTTTAATTATAATCTTAACTGTATGTCCATGGGTCAGCTGGACTATGACCTGGTTTATATAATCCATCATATATGTAGCTGTCTTTGTAAAACCAAGAAGTGACTCAGTATGAGGACAGAAGGGCTGAATTGCAGGTTCGGGGGAAAGCCGCCCACGGCTCCCTCACAAAGCAGAGAGCCTGTGCAAGTGCCACAGCCTGGACACCTCAGCAGGGTTGTCCCAAACCCGTGTTTTGTAACTACAGCTTTCGGTCTAAAATGGACAAGATGTTGTTTGTTGATAGTGAAAGCTTAGGTGGTAGTTTACTTAAATGTGTCTGAATCCCAAAACATGAGGAGATAATTACACAGAAGATTTGTACTGCATGAACTTGCAGAGTGTCGTGGTGGTTATACTCAAGGTGCTGGTTTTAGTGTCTTTTTTTGCGTTTCATTTATACTTTAAGTGAATGGTGAAGTAGGTAGCACCTTCAGTATGTGCAATTATCTAGACAAATGCCTATATGTGTGTGGGTGTGCACGGGAGTACAGATACGGCAAATATTCTTGGGCTTCACAATGGGAGGAAAGCATGCTTCACTTCAGGGCTGCACTGCTTTTGAGCAATTTCTCCAGTGCATTAGGCATCAGCATCAGACATGCATACTTTTGTTTTGCTTCACTTCTTCTTTTCTCGAGCAAACAAGTTTACTGTGAAGAACATAAAGAAAGATCTCTCTCCCCTCCCTCCTTCCTACTGTTTTTAGAACAGTGATCATGCAGTGCAGTCTTGTTCCACAACTACGACTGTGGTTTTTCATGTGCAGCAGAATCAGTGTCAGGGAGTGTTCAGTCACCTTCCTTGGTCACCTCCCAAGAGGAGAATTTTGTCTTGACAATTGATTTCCGCCATCTTATTGTGTCCTTCTCCCATGGTCTGGAAGTGAGCACTGGCATCTCCAGCACAGAATGCCAGGAAGCTGCTTTTGAGTACATCAGCTGTGGCCACACTGCAAGGAGGTACATGAGCATCGGTTCTGTGCCGTTCTGTTCAAAAAGCGTATTCGTTTTGAAGGGACTGTCTAGGCTTCTTGGCTTGTACAGCATAGAGCACACTGTTGGCACTTAAATAATAAAAAAATCCCATTTATAACAGGTACATAAATGTCACCATGAGAAGAATTCTTCCCCAAAACATCAGTGTTTTATTTAAAACATAATTTTAAATTGCATATATTTTTCACTTTAAAAATTAAACTGATTTAAATTAAATATGAAATTGGAAGAGTTGATAAGAAAACTGTGGCTGGAATTCAAAGCCTAAGCATAGAGAAAAAACTTCAAAGTGAGCCTGAATCTAATAATTCTAGAGTATTAAAGGTAACAATAGCCAGATATAGTCACTTCAATTAACTACCCAGAGATAATATTTCTTTTTCAGAAACCAAGATTTTTCTTTTCCTTTGGTATCCTGTTCATTTCGGGTTGTTTTGCATAACTGATGAAACACCACGCAAAGCAACTATGTGTGTTTAAACTGAATTAGAATGTTCTTAAAAGTAGAGCTTGATTGATATCACAAATAAAAAGTAATAAATCTTTAGATAAAATAGTCCTGACACAATAGAAATGTAAATATGAGAAGCCTGAATAAATCAATATAATTATTTGCACATGTAAGTTGGTGTAGGTTCAATATAACCTCCACATTAACAAAATGAAGTCCTAACTTCAGCACACAGGAGGAAACTGGTTACAAAACAGTATGTCTTAACAGTTGGCAATTACTAAACCCAGCATTCCTTCAGGATAATAATTAAATAGTGCATGTATAAAGGAGTTAAAATTGATTTAAATCACTTGGATGCAAAACTGTCTGACTTCCAAAGAAATAAAAGTTTCTGCTGATGGACTTCTGTCATTGCAATCCACTAAATCAATGGACATCAGCAAGCAGTATTTGGATAATGACTGAGACCTAACACAAAATTCTGTATGTCTTCAAGATTTGTACTAGTTCTATATATGAATCAATCTGGTAAATATATAGGGGCTTCTGTGCTCTATATTACTGAACTACATGTTGAAATTTGTATTTTGAAAGAATCTGAACAACTATTAGAAGCTGACATTTGTTTGGTGAGCTCTTCAAAGAGGAGGCTGTATGTTCTCCTTCCCTTTTGCAGCATGCCCAGCACACCACAGCACAGAGAATGAACTGCTATTGTGCCTCTGCATATAGTCAGCAATCAGATGATTTAAAGGCAACTGTCTCCTGTTCAATTTCTCTCATAAATCCAGAGCTCCATATGAGATGTGCCCAATGTGAATCTGAATAAGAGAGGACGCAGTGGCAGCAACAAGTGATCTCTGTATTTTCTTGATATTTTGCAGGAATTGATGCTTAATATATTGAATGCTCATATATTGTTGCTTAATAGATAGGAATGATGCTTAATGTATCTTCTGCTGCCTATGGATTCAAATACATTTCGTAGCAATTTGTAAAGTTGTGGAAATAATTATATGAATACAGATATATGGACATAAATGGGTACAGTTGTATCCTGAATGGACAGGATTATAACTTGGAAAATGGTGAGAGCATGGCAATGGACTTTGTAAATCAGAAGATCTCTCCTGTCCTGTCCTGTCCTGTCCTGTCCTGTCCTGTCCTGTCCTCCCCTCCCCTCCCGTCCCCTCCCCTTCCCTTCTATATTGAATAATTCTTGTCTATTACACATACTCCAGAGGTGCTGAGCATTGTAAACTGGAGGCGATACTGGCCAGACAATAACATAAAGCCCTGTTTGTTCAAGGCTTTTTCTTTCCTTGAATACTATGAAGGTTTACATTGATGATCTTTGGTGAACAAGCTCTGTAGGAACCAAACCCTTCCTTCCAGCAAATAAAGCTTTAAAATATCAAGTATGGCCTGCTGTTATCATATCAGCATGTTTTGATTTCTAATACATAATATTGCTGTAAATAGTGCTACAAGCAGATCAAACCTTGACTTGATTAACTTGACATTCGAATTTGTCACTCTGCTCTCTAATGGACTGCCTACATTTACAGAGCAACTGCAGTGTGAATACATATGCATGTGTTCCTGGTGTGCCACAGCTGTAAATAAAGGAAGGTATTACTAAATGCTGTAAAAGCTTTTTAAGGACAGATTGTAGCAATCCTGGAGAACCCTGTCAAATACTATACAGTCAGAGGGAAACATGAAGTGTCTTTGTTTGACTGCAGCTGGGACATGGCAATACTTTTGCAGGTTGGTTGGACAAAATGTCAACTCACATTCTGATTTCTGTCTCTCAGTTAAGACAGCAAAATCACCTCTACTCCAGTGAGAATGCAGCATTGAAATAAGACAGAACACAGTTTACATGATTAATCATCTATCTCTTCATCTCAGCTACAAGCTTAAAAATATTGCCTTTTTTTTTCACAGGTCTAGCTTTCTTTCCAGTCAGTATGAAGATGCACAGTAAATGCAATCTGCTGTTCTGGAAGAAACACCAAGACCATAAAGAGAATGGGATAATAGCTAGAGGGCTCCATATGTTGATGACAAGGTATGGTATACTGAGAAAGAGATAGGATTAGCATTGTTCTAAGTACCTATGTACCTCATATAATACTACGAAGGAAATAACGTTTCCTAAATGTGCAGCACGGTGCCAAAAGTGCAGGTGAAAAACCTGTACTGGAGCACAGACAGATGGAGCGCTGAAGTTAAGGCAGCATTGGAGATATGCACCATTGTAATCTGAGATTATTAAAAAGCTCCTAGCAAAGCTCCTGAAGGGCCCAGTTCTAAACACTACCGCAGAACAGATTGTACCGCTGATAAAGGAGTAAATGCAAGTTCCATGCGAAAATATACTAATTCATTAGCAGACTTGCTTTCACTAATCAGAAGAAATGAAATTGTATTTAAAGGTGAACGGAATTGTGTGTTGGGATGGCTATTGTTTGCTTGAATTTAGTTCTTTTCCTCAAAAAAGATGTTCAGAAGAGAAACAAAGGAAGAAAAAGTAAATGTTGCCCCTTTATGAGCTGTTTGGTGCTGTGCTTTTAGTGTGCAGGCCATTGATGGCAAATAAAGTATTCCAAAAGGCTGCAGCCGTGAGGTAAGATTTAGCTGGGCAGTCAGGACTGTTCTGAATTTCAATTGGCATCATTACAAGAAGTATTTGGAGAGGATTTTTCCTGGACTCGTCTATGGTTGTGTGTCAGCTTTAGTGTGAATATACTCCAGTTGTGCGTATGAGCTGAAATTTGATTACCCATTTTATTTCCAAACATGTCAGACTGCACTCTAAGATGGAGTTGTCACTCACTGGTTAGGTAAAATACTGTTCTCTATTCAAACTAATTTTAAAAGCCATATGTTGTTTGTTTTGGCTTTTTTGAATGTGGAAACTGGAAATGAGGTACAGAGGTGCCTTGGTGAACAGATGCTCTGGTAAGACAAATGCTAAATGCATCCACTAAATTAGCAAGTTGCTGAACTTTTGATAAAACTTAATAAAAATCCACTTTTTTCGCAACCAAGATTTGTCATATCTGACTAATGTTTTTTCTACACTGAATTGTCAGTGTCTCTGAGTGGACCCTGCTTGAATGAAAATAGGGAAAAATCAGGTGAGAGAGCAATGCTGTTTGAACAACTGTGACACGATACCCTGCCCTATGAAATCATTATAATTCAACACATGAGTAATGTTGCTGCTTAAGTGTAGCTTGAATTCGGTCCATCAAAAAAGGCTTCTGCCTATTCTGAATTTTTAAGTCATGCCACTCTGCCAAATATCCTATAAGTTAAGTACTTACATATACATGGGCTGTAGCTGTAAATGAGATGTCTTCTGTGGACCTTGATAGCCGTAAGAGTCAAATCCACCTATGAAATCAACTGAAAGGGGAGAAATTGCTCACATTAGAAACATCTTTTCAGAACTGATAGGCACTATCATTCAAGAACCACCAAGCACACAGATTATTTTTGACAGGTCCCCTAATAAACTGTTAAAATTAGACCAGCTAATTGGGAAGATACAGAAAAACAGTTAAAAATTAAGGAAAGGCAAAGTCCCCTCCTTTTTTTGCTTTACTTTTAAAATCAATTCAATTTTAAAACCACATAAAAAAAGTAAAGGATTTATAACAGCCATCTGTCCACCAGGAATAAGCACACATCCCTCTTTTTCAAGTAGACCACCTCAGTAATACAAAACAACATGCTATTCAGACACTGCAAATGCTGAAAACCATTTATTTATTGGCATGAATGCATTGCTTCTGACTGCGATTACTGTGTCTGGCTTGCTGTCATACCATGGCTCAGCAGAGGATGTAGATGAGGGAGTACATTGATCCAACTCTGTCTGAGAGGCAGAAGTTTCTCTGATTCCCTGCTTTGACATTTGGGTTGAAATGCACGAGCAGAGAGTTGGAACAATTTATCTGAGCTTCAGAGATGAAACTTCACAGGTGTAAGGAAACCTGTATTTCTCTTGAGTTGCTGACGGTCTGCAGGAAGGTTGTAGGGTGGGAGTTATTTATTAATTCACACAATTGCCAGTTCCTGATGGCCTTCTCATGTTTTTTTTAAACAATTTCCAGGAAAATTCTATCTCATCTGAGCCCAAAACCCTATTTCTCTGCTAAAACACTTTCTTTGCACAGGTAGAAGGGTGCCCTTTGCTTCCTTTGTCCCAGGAGACTCAACTATTGGCTTATACGGGTTATTTGGGGGCAGTTCTGATCCCTGAAATATTGTCTCTTACATCACAGATTTGAATTTGACTTTACTTTGATAGAAAAGGGCCAAAGAGTTCAGGTATGGAAGTGCATTTTTCACACATTTGGGCACTGCTGCTGACAGACTGGCTCTGTGTACATTAACAGCAAAAAAA
>VXBT01009933.1:157330-267666 GCA_013400235.1 Oriolus oriolus | reverse complement strand
AAATTGCAGAAAAAAGAATGGACATGTGTTTGCTGCAGGTATGGCTTGTTGTTTGCTTGCCCAATTTTCTTTTCTTTTTATTACTCTTGATCCCTGACAACACAAGTCAGAAAATACCTGTGTTGGATTGAGTATCTCACTGTTGTCAGCCCATGTTCCTTTAGGGATATTGCTTATACTCATTTGTCCAGCTTTGCATTTCTTCTGTACTTTCCTAGACCCTTCAAGCAACCTGTAAACCATTATTAGTAGGCTGCAGGCATAGACACTCTGCTTTGCAGATGTGGGGCAAAAGGTCTTCAGGGTTGTTTTCAAAAAGCTAAACCAATGTGTTAAGAAAAAGATTTCTTTGAGCAAAATGATTCTGTGTGGGCATGAGGGAAAGATGTGTGCTGAATATCTCGTTGTGCATTGTGGCTTTGCCCTGTTGCACAGAGCAAGCACAGAGCGTTAACAAGCCAGATTGTCAAGTGACAAACAAAGCAAGGTCGTAGAGACATTTCTGTGTTCAGCTCACTGTAGAAGGTCCCATGTGTGTAACTAAATGATGGCAGGGCAGAGAGTACTACCATGACCTCACTGTAGACGTACAATGCCTTCTTACAGGCAACAAGCTTTGCAACGGAGGTGAAGGGAGGTAATAGGAAGTGAACTCCAATACAAAAGGATTTCATCAGTTTCTTTGTAGCAAGGTTTCTTCATGGCGGGTGCTTCTAAGCACCGCAAGCCCTGTGGTGTCCAGACTGTGCTAAAAGCTCCCTGTGGACTCTGAGCCAGTTTCTTAAAGCATGCAGCAGGCTGCCCTTTCTGCAGGCATTTTGTCCTAGCTGTGCCTAAAAGTGTCGTACAACTGATACATTCCTGGCAGTCATAACATCAGATGAATAAAACAAGGCTCATTAGCTGAATCAGTACAGAGGCTTCCATCCTTAGCCGCATACATCAAACACTTTTTGACCATTCTATTTTACATTCATCTTACATGTCACTGTTATCACAAGTGGCTCATGTCATGCTCCACTTTAGTAAAAGCACACGTGAACATACAAACAAACAGAATTCCATTCCTTTTGTGGTGGGTTGACCCTGGGTGAACATCTGTTGTCCACCAAAGCCACTTTGTTGCTCCCCTCCTCAGCTGAACAGGAGAGGGAAGATATAACAAAAGGTTCATGGGTCCTGACAGAGACAGGGACAGATCACTCAGCAATTACCATCACAGGCAAAATAGCTTTGAATTATTACCAAAGAAGAACAGTATAATGAGAAATAGAGCCAAATATTAAACCTTCTTCCCAGGCTTAACCTAACTCCTGATTCTCTGCCCTCTCCACCCCAGTGACATAAGGGAATGAGGAATGGGGGTTGTGGTCAGTTCATCACACCTCTCTGCTGTTCCTTCCTCCTCAGGGGGAGAACTCATCACATGTTTCCTCTGCTCCAGTGTGGGGTCCCTCCTATGGGAGACAGTCCTCCATGAACTTCTCCAATGTGAATCCTTCCCACAGGCTACAGTTCTTCATGAACTGCTCCAGTGGGTCCTTTCCTTGGGGTGCAGTCCTTCAGGAACAGCCTGTTCCAGCGGGTGTCCCCCACAGGGTCACAAGTCCTGCCAGCAAACCTGCTCTGGTGTGGGCTCCTCTCTCCACAAGTCCTGCCAGGAGCCTGTTCCAGCGGAGGCTTCCCACGGGGGCACGGCCTCCTTTGGGCACCCACCTGCTCTGCCGTGGGGTCCTCCAGGGGCTGCAGGTGGGTCTCTGCTCCCCCACGGAGCTCCCTGGGCTGCGGGGGCACAGCTGCCTCACCGTGGTCTGCACCAGGGGCTGCAGGGGAATCGCAGCTCTGGTGCCTGGAGCACCTCCTCCTCCTTCTTCACTGACCTTGGGGTCTGCAGAGTTGCTCTCAGTCATTGTCATTCCTCTCTCACAGCTGCAGTTGCACAGTAACCTTTTCTCCTTCTTAAATCTGTCATCCCAGAGGCACTACCACCACCCCTGATGGGCTCAGCCTTTGACAGCAGTGGGTCCATCTTGGAGCTGTCTGGCATTATCAGACACAGGAGAAGCTTCTAGCAGCTCGTCACAGAAGCCAGCCCTGTAGCCCCCTCAAAACCTGGCCATGCAAACCCACCTTTGAAATATTTTGTGCTGAAATTTTTATTTTCCTAGCTGGACTTGAATAGGATAATAGCAGTACTACTTATCTATATAATGTGTTATAAAAAATTCAGATTATTTTCTTCTTTTCCTTGTGTTAAGGGCCTTGTCAGACATATGACTGCTGTTACAAGTGTAACACAGACAGGACATACGTCTCAAAATAGGGACATATTTTCTATCAATAAGCGCCCACAGGGATGCAAAGTTTCAGCCTCTGCTCACTTTCAGGGTCTCCACTGTTTCTGGTTTACATCAGGACAGGATAAGAGGCACAAATGAGTTTCTCATTTTTCATTTCTGGAAGTCTGCAGTATATAGAAGAACCATTAAAATGTGATGCACAAAAAAAGACCCCATTATCATGGATTTGATATGGAAGAAATTTCTTTTTAGAAAGTTCACAGTGAGAAAAATTAAATCTTTTGAAATTAACAGATGGACAAAGAGAAAGGATTGAGTATGGAATAAAGGCAACATCTTCCTGTAGGAAGCGAAAAGAAAGATTCTTAAAAAAACCCAGAAAACTAGACACTATTCTACTTATAGAAATTTTCCTCTGTAAGATATAAATACAGAAGCACAAAGATGCAGGTCCTCTAATAAATATGTTGATAACTCCAGTGACTTCTATGAAGGAATGGTAATTTACATTAGCTTAGGATCCAACCCAAAAAATCGCTTAGGGCATGTGTTTATAGAAATGTGACTGACACTATGAATTTCCTTACATTTTAGCAGGCATGCAAAAATCAATGCAGACTAGATATGAAAAGATATAGAGTTGAGGAATGGGGAGGGGGATGAATGGCTTTATCTGCAAACAGAAGGAAAGGGAAAGACTGGAAAATACCCACCTTGGCCAACCTGGGACTTGCAGTAAGGATGACAACCTGACTGGTTTCAAACCTTCTTCTTTGTTAATTTGCTGCTACTGTTTGTTTTGCTGATTGTCTCATCCCTAACCTTGGTGCACGAGGACCTGCCTCTCACTGTGGTGAATCTACTGCCAGCACTCAACCCTGTCTTCACCACCACATCCGTTTCCTACCCATGGCTCCTTCTTTAAATGTGAAAATGTCTTTAATAGTAATTCTGTATTAAGGGTGACTTCTCTAGTGACTCCTCTCTTTTCCTTCACTTCATTTCCCACATGAAGTAGTTTGTCTCCTCCAGCTCTATTAGCTCTATCCCAGAGACGCCCAACCATCTCCTTATTTGCTTCACTGCCCCCATTTTCAGTCATTGCTCTGCACATCAACTGTCCCATTTTTTGTGCAAACAAAATGATAAAGTAGCACTCCTTTCTTCAGCTTGACAGCCTTTTTCACTCCTTTTGCTACTCGTTTCCTCTTCTCTCTTACTGCAGTAGCAAGAATTTTGTTCCATAAAACTTCTGCTTGTCCCAGTGACACACTCTAGATCTTCCTTTTTTTTTTTTTTGCATTTCCTTCCCAATTAAAAAAAAAATTAAAAATTGACTCCAGCCTTATCCCTGCTTTTCCCAGTCTTCCCCCTCCAACCCCCTTTGATGATTTCAAGCAGTTTCTGGAGCTACTTCTCTCCCCTTCTTTAGAAAATTTTCTTCCATCTTGTATTCTGTCCTTTGCATGCAGCTGGTACCTTAGTCAGATCACCTCTTCCTATTCAAATTTAGGCCCAAAGAGTCCTCCCTGTGGCCATCCAGCCACCTTTGACGTGTTTGCTGCTCTCTTTTTTCTGGAACTTGCCTTGCTGGGCTCCTTTGTCTCTTCTGCTGGTGCTCACCTTCCTCCTCTCATCACTCATCTCCTTTCTTGGGGGCTCTCTCTCCATCATGCTCCTGGAGTCCAGTGAGCAGTAGCCTCTGCATTTTACTTTTCTCCTCCTCCTGGTCTGGGTAATTGCACTCACAAACACAAATTCTGCTGTTGTTGGCTGTCTGAGGTGTCACAGATTACCTGTCTCGTGCTCACTCTGCTCCTCCTATACAAATTTAAATCCCAGGTTCTCTCTGTGATATTTACCCATGGATAATTAAACATCAGTTCTAGTTCTGCATGGCTAAAACCAGAGCTCTTAGCTGCTCCTCCCTACCCTCCTCTGCTGTCTCTCAGAGCGAACTTGTGTCCTCAAGTCTGTCTTTTACTTGAAAATACAAGTTTGAGGTCAACTTTGGTGTGGGCTGTTATTTAATGGATTATTTAATGGATTTAATTTCTGAAGATTATTTTTGCATAGTGAAGAAGAAGACTCTTCTACCTGTTGACACAGGTAACATTTACCTAGGGCTCCCAGTGTCAAACATGACAATTGTTCCTTTTTTATTCTTGAACTCACCAAATGTGGAGTTAAGCTGCAAGACTTACCATTTTGTTTAGGTTACTCTTCTCTGCATCCTTCTACTGATTTAACCTTCTATATTACATCAAATATGAACTAAATTTTCTTACATTTAAAGCCTTTTGTAGAGACTCAACATCAATCTCTCCTCCTTTCAGGGCTAAAAGCTAAATTCTGCCCTCATGCCACCAGCTTGACCTCCATACTTGTCAAATTTCCAAACACTTGTGTCTTCTTGTGAGAATGTCTTTACAAACAGTTCTCTTGTTCTTTTCCCTAGAATTCTTCTTTGCTCTGTTGACAATAATTAGGTTGCCTGTGCCTTTATGTTCCTGTCTACTTCAGTGAATAACATTTGCTGATAGTTTCTTTGTGCTCACTTCCTGCCTGTACCCATCAGTTGCCTATTTTCCAACATGCAGATTGCTAGCTCCAAGAAACGGGACTGGTGTTCACATTTGTACAGAGCTTGGCATTATGGTAGTACTTAAATATATTCACGAAACTAAGGCACTAAAAAAATGGGAATCACCCATGAAAAAAATGACACCTTTTAAAAAAAAGAGCTAATGACCAGGGAAGTGTATGTGCACGTGCTCATGGATGCTCCTTGCACGTTCATGTCATGACTGGACATATTTCCTGCGTGGTACAGCAGAGGGATAACACATGGTGTTCATGCGCTACATCTGACCTGTGAGGTCTTAAATTTATATGCATTCTCTCCAGAGGCCAAAGACTTGGCTCCCTGTACTCAGGCTTTTGAAGTGCTGCAATTAAGCTTCACTACCACAGCAAGGCACTTCACTGCAGGTGTAGCTGGAAGGAAGGAGAGATGGCAAACAAACTACAGCTAATAACGTCACTGAAAGCACTGCTGGTGCAGAAGTGAGTATGTGAGGCAAGACAGAGCTGTGCACAAATAGCAGTAGCTAAAAATGGGCCAGATTGAGGAAAAAAAAATAAATGGAAGAGAGTAAAATTAAGTTTGGTTTTAAGGACTTTGGAAATGACATATGGGGCAAAAAGATAAAAGAACATATGGGGACACCTTTGCTCTTGCAGCTTTGCCAGTATCCTGCTTCCCAGCTCTCTGTTTGGTGAAGACACTTCCAAACAATTCAGTGCTGCTGCCTTTTTATGCTGTGAGCATGGCCTGGTGGATGTTCCACAATATAGCACACAGGAGGAGGTTTGCTTGAATGTGATCTCCATAAAGTTTGTTTACAATGATAATCAAACATTATTGGTCTTTGTGCTGAGTACACAGTGATTTAGGCTCTCAAACCACAATAGAGCCAAACACCAGGGAAGCATGGGGAAGGAGACATCTGCCAGCACATGGGGCTGTGCCCTTCCTGCTGTCACAGAAGGATTCAGAAATGGCATAAGGACTTGGACATGAGGTCCAGTTCTTGCGGTGCAGTGAGCAGCACTTCTGCCAAAGAGCCAGTAATGAAGGGCCTGTGAGTGCTCTCAGCTCAGCCATTTGCAAGGTGAATATAAAATCACAGATTTTAAAACTGTAACCTCATGGCATTTCTGAGCTCTACAATGGCCACTGGAGCTGCAAAGGGAAACACTTACACAAATTTTGATGGAGTTGTTCAGCTCAGATTATGCCCCACTGCCACTATTTTCATGCTATTTACTTGTATAATAATCAAAATTACTCAGTAATTTTTTGCTTCACAGGGCCTTGTCCTCCACTTTCTTCTCCTCTTATCGCGTTTCTTGTAGATATAAGGCAGCTTCTTCTTCTGTCTCTGTTTCTGCTGATCCCCTGGCTGAGTCTTTGATCAGCCCTTCTGAGACAAGATGTAGGACTGGGAAGGTACTCAGGTTTGTGAAATCTAATAAACAGGACCTGGTGTTTCTGCCGTCACAGAAATACAGACAGGGATCTCTGCCGGTTTCTCCCTATAATTAGGACCAAGCAGGCATACAGATACTGCACTCCAGGTGAATCCAGCTCATGGCTGTACCCAGCAGAAAATACCAAGATGAATGGTTCTGTGGGTCCAGAAATTAGACAAGTCACATTTGTCTCAGATTCCGAGGTGGAGAAGGTGTCTGGTCGGTAGCAGACCCTTGGAGAGTGACATGAGGAAGAGCACGCTCTGGAGCAAGGCCTCTGCCAGGAAGGGCTGGCCAACAGTAGGAACCATGTTGAGAGGATGGGAATGAAGGTCTTTGCTGAGTAGAAAGGAGCCAGGATGAAAGCAGTCAGGAATAATCAAGCAAGGGATGGGAAGCATGAGCAAGTCTTCAGTAGCTGAAGGCAGAAACTGGGACCAGGGATAAGGCAGGAAGGAACAAGGACCAGAGGCCGGGAGGAAACAGCTGGAGCATAGCTGCAGCCATGAGAAATACAGGACTGAAATGTCCAGCACTGCCTTGTATACCTGAAAAATACAGCAAGCCACTTGTCAGCCTGCACCAGGAAACAGGGTTGCTGCCTGACCTCTGCAAGGCTTTGCAAGGCTCGTCTCCAAACCTGCAGTGGGGCTTGTCTGATGCTCAGTAAAGAAAGAATCTGTAAAAGACCTCCACTCAGCTGAGAGAACAAGAGAGTGATGACAAGCTAAGAGAACAATAATAGTCTGAACAATATATTATTTTTCTAAACTGGACAGACCTGAGCATTGCTGGATAATAGCCATTTGCTTTCAAATTTTCATCTCTAAGTGCTGAGCAAAAAAATATGGCCCTGCAATATAGTTTTTGACTGACAAATCATTCTAAGAATTAAATGTGTGGTAGAATAAATTATTGTAGAAGTTATCAAATGAGTCGTTAGTAAAAATTGTTCTTAGCCAGATCACTGCTAGGGGCAAGCAATAAAGAGAAGAAAAAGAAAAAAAAAGGAGGAAAAAGAAAATGCCTGGGGCAGTGGCCTCCAAGTGTGACTGCCACACTAATAAATTAGGAAAAGAGTCATTAGTAGGTGCAACAAAGTGGAGAATTAAGGCCCAAATCTATGAAAGTTAACAATCCAATGCTAATGAAGACCAATCTAGATATTTGAAAGGAAAAGTAATAGGGAAAACTTTAACAGGAGTCATGCTGATAAAAATAATTTAGTACAAAGCTATGTTCATGGCATGTAGGAAACTGCAAGGAGCTCACACTGACTATCTCAGCAGGAAGGACACTAAGGTTGTGGGCAGCTGTCCTTCTCAGGGCCACTGGAAATAATTAATTAGTCTGGCCCACCCACAGCAAGTCGTCACCATTCCTCTCGAAGACTCCACTATCTGTCAGCCTGGAGTGAGCTTGGATGGCCAGGACCTGCCATGCTCCACCCACTAATTTTGGCTGAAACGCTAAGAAGGCAGCCAGCTGCCCTTGAAGGGTGGAACACCAGATCGGGGAAGGGGGCCAGCAGCCCCACATGGCCACCTGTAGGCTGTTCCTCTGGGGATTCAAGCTGCCTCTCCTCTCCCTCGGGGGATGAAGGAGGAGATGCTCACCGCTGGAGGGCCTCCTTTCAAAGCCAGCTCTCCATGTTCAGTGCAAAGTAGCAGGAAAGGACTGATGCTGAAATGGAGTCTTTCACCAGCACAAAACATGCCTGAAGGTATTTTCACACAATTTTCAGCTTGTGGAGAGTTTCAGATGTTGCTGGTTTTTTCCTGATTTTGAATATGAGCTTTGTCTATTTTTCAATGTCAAAGCATTTCCACGTCCAGGAAGACCACGCCACATCTCTTCAAATGATCTGTAGCTTTTTTTGTCAGAACCATGACAAGTTACTACCTCATTTCTGCTGCTGGCTTGACACAACCACCTTGGACATTGTTTCATGGCGTTCCTCTCCTGAAACAAATGATTAGTGACGAGTAATATTTTGCCAATGGTTTGGTATGAAACGTATCTTTCCTCAAAAATCCAGATGTTAGTGGTTCATTCCATTTCGACATGTGCAGATCTTTTCCAACACTAATGCAATGTCATTCTTGAAGAGATAAAAATTGTATGGTCTATAGTTAAAAAAAATTATGTAAGATAAGTATATTTCCCTGGCCGTTACAATGCATTGATTTTATTAAGCAGTATTGCATTGTGATGAGCTGCCAGAATGGAAATGTTACTTCCTTCAAGCTTTACATTACGTTATTTAGACATTTTTAAACTTGGGCCTGACAATCCCCACAGGAGGCAGTGATGGATGCAAGGGGAGTGGCAGGGAAGACAAGCGAGGGAGAAAAGAAATTATCATAGATGAAGCCAGCAATGCCACCATTTTCCCTTGTGTGATTTTATTTATATATTTGTCTCATACCACAACCCTGTCTCCTAGGGATTCCTTGAACATCAACTTCATTAGTTACGAAGGCAGCAATCCATAACCAATTTTCTTTTCATGTCAAGCTTGTTCATGTATAAACCCAGCCCTTTTGTTGGAAACATTTGCAATTAATCCCGCAAACAAAGAAAATGCAAATTGTACAGTCTACTCTAAGTAACCCTTCTGACTCAAGGCCCTGACCACCATCTATTATACACTAAAATGAATTGAAATTCCCACTTTGACTCTAACCTAATTTTCTAGTGATAATAGGCATGGATTCCCAGAAGCATTCTATGCATCTAGATAGTAACATCCTAATTTCCCTTCCTGGTAAATGTTTTAAATAAGATTTTAGCACCAAAGGAAATTAACCTTTAAATTAATTGTAATTATAAAATGCCATCACTGATTTTGTCTTCAGACTAATTACTTGCTATTATTTAAACAAACTGCACCTCCTCAGAGCTTTTAAGTTTGTTTCTCTCTGCAGTGCTGTGCCAAATGATCACAGAGCAGGCTGTGTAATGTCTGCCAAGCCCTGTGACACCTTGAACTGCTCAGGTCCATTTGCATCTCAAATGCAGCTGGTTTCACTTGTCATATCTTCCTGCCATAAACTTGTTCCCCTGTGCTTCAGCCTTGCACTCTGCAGCTCAGACATTTTCAGCCTGTGCCTTGGAAGCAACAAGCACACCTTAGGGGATGAAGATTGCCTGTGCTCTGTGCCGAGGAGAATGAGATGCTCAACATCAGCCTTCTGCTCTGTGAGGGGCCCCCTCCAAGACAGGACATGACTGGAAATAATAACACAGGGACCAGCTATTGATATGTGAGAAAGATTGATGTTGTACAGGCATCTCAGGGAATTTCCTAAATGTTCCTGGTGGCACCGTGGCACTCCAAGGCAGCTCTCCTTAGGATGACAAACATGAAGTAGCACCATGGGATTTCAAAGGCTTCTCTCCCTCCACACTTCTATCAGCATCCTGACAGCCAAAGGCATCCCATTTTCCTCCCTCTGGTTTACTTAGTTCATGTAGCAGTCACCACACTAAATGAAACAAGTAAATGGAAAAAGCTTCTAATTGAGCTGCAGGCTGTAAATTGAAGAGCGCAGCTGAGCAAAAACAAGCTGAAGCTTCAAATCTGTAGCGTATTCACTGCATTCCCATTCACAATGACCTGTTCAACCATTTGGTGAACAACTGTGTTCTAAATACAGGCTTTTATTTGTTCCTGTTATTATTTGTTGCTGTGCTGCCTTTGCAGGCTGCCCAGGCTGTCCCTAGCACCAACCAAACAAGTTAGACCAGTGACTGACTCTGTTGTGAGAGAGGTGTCTGCCACAGACAGGGCAGATTGCTCTTTGGGGTTACATCCCTGCCTCCACTAACTGTGGTGGAAATCTTGGTTGTTAGTTTAAGCTGCAGGCTACTTACATGTGGCTGTAGGAGTGTGAGATGGATGCCACCTGTGGCAGCATGGAAAAGGTGAAGGTGGAATCACTGGTGTTTTCCAGAGGAAGAGTCAGGACACGCTACACAAATGGTAGGTGCAAATCTAACAAAGTGTATAGCTGAGGTATCCGATCTCCCTTTCTCAGGAGGCTGCTTTATAAAACCTTTCTTGGTTCAAACACAGCTGGACACTTTCAAGAAGAAAAAGACCACTGTGGGCAACTAAATACAGCAAGACCTCTTGTGGCTAAGGAAGTCCACGAACAGCAAATTACTGTCAAGGATTTCTGGAAACCACAAACTTGGGATGGGAAACAAAGAAGCAGAATTAATACTCAAATGTTTGCTACCAGTTTCTCTTTCTCTTTGTTTTAGAGATATTTGAAGCAGGAATGGAAGATGAGGTATTATTTCTCTGTAATGTCTCTCTAAGCAGATTGTGAAAAGCATTTGGCACAGAAATAAAGCAATACCTGAGCATATTCTGCACTTCAATAGTGCCTTTCATCCCAGAAGCTCAAAGTTATGAAGCAACATGCCTGTGAGTTTGTCCCTGTCATTATTTCCCATTTTAAATATGGGAAACAGAACTATGGAGAGGTTAAATAATCTGCCCAAAGGTGGAAGGCTGCCTGTGACAGAGATAAAAAGGAAATGTTTTTCTGTCTATCCCATATGCATGTCAAAATTTCACATCTCTCACATCAAGTGAATTTAGTATTGTCTTTTTAAAAAAAATCTTTGTCATCACCTTTGTACTTCCCAGGTCAGGCCTAGGATCCCAGAATGGATTATTGTTTGGCACCGAGTTTATTGGCACATAACTGCACATAATACTGCATTGCTCACCAGAAGATATTTCCTATCTAGGGTATTACTGTCTTCCTGAACATTTTCAGTAATTCAAACGCGATCTTGAATTCAAATTTTTATTGGAGGGGGAGGAGTGAAATAATTTTAAAGGCTTGTATAGAGCTTTACATCTGTGCCAGACATCCCCAATAGCAGGGTTCCAAGGAATACGCAGCAAAAATCTTCTTGACACCGTTGCAATTTCTTTTGCTTCGCAGTTTAACTGGCAACAAAGCCAGGAGAGAAGAAGAAAGTCTCTGTGCAAGTTGGACCCCTGCTAGCTCAGATAGTGCAAAGGTTGTACCTCATGGTACACAAGGGAACAGTCAGAGGGGCCATATTTGTTCTCTGATTGCCTTGCCATTGTCTAATAGTAGGTAAATGCTATTTCTGCTCCCTCTCTGGGTCAGCAAGAGAGCCTTCTAAGTTAGGATTTTACTGTGGGACACAGACTAAATTAGAGATTTGCTCTTAGATGGGGTTCATTCCCAGTCAAAAATGTCCCTCTAGTAACAAGCCAGTCTTCTTCCCCTCAACAGAACCTGCAAGGTGAGTTCAGAATTCCCATTTCAGTAACCCAGGTTTCTTTCTTAATTGCTTAGAGACAGAAAGCCCTGGGAAGATGCTGTTTGATTGCTTACATTCCAGTATTTTCCACAAAATGTCTATATAGTTAATACAGTTTTCAAAAATACATTGAATTTTCTTTTAGTAAGGCAGTAGCAGCTTATAGCAGGGAGCCAAATTGCTAGTGAGCAAATGCACATTAAATGAACATTTTGATGTTATTAAAAATAATGTGCAGCCTTTGAAAAATGCAGGCTTAATATGAAAAAAGAAAAAAAATGAGGAGCTCCTGTAAGTTCTCAGCCACTGAATGCCTCCAAGTAATGGCTGTTGCTGACATTTTCATGTTTTGTTTTTAATTGCTGCAGCTAATAATGCTAATGAGGTAAGAATGGCAATGGCTTAGGCATTCCAATGGCAGTGGTGAAGAGGAGGGCGTGGAGCTGGCAGCAGTGCTGCTGGGGACCCAGCCTCCCTCGTCGTTCCCAGAAAAAGACCTCAAGCACTCCAGCCCTCAGAGCTCCTCCTTCCTATGCAGCCACGGGGAAAATGATGCAGAAGGAACATTTGGGAGTGGCAAACCTCCACTGAGAGGAGTAGCCATGGAAAAGCCCCTCTTGTCTGCCCCTTGGACACGGGTGCTGCAGTTTGACTCTGGTGCACCCAGTGTTAGAGCGCTTCTGGGACCGTGCCAGGAGGGAAAGCAACTTCCTATTTAATCCTTGGTGCAGAATTAACCCAAAGCAGATTGTTCTCATGAAAGGTAGAACAGACTTGCACTTTGATTTAGGGGGCCTGTGGCTGGATTTATTTGGTGTGTGAGTAATTAAAACCTCTAGACTTGCTGATTCAGTCCTAGTTATGACCATGATTTGATCACTGTATTAATCCATTCCTAATCTTTTAGTGAGGTTAGAGCAGGTTAATCTTAGTGAAATGTTTGCTTAATTCTACCCTAGCTCATTTGTTCTCTTAATAAAATCTGCATAAAGAATGGAGAAATAGTAATTCTTTCAGCTTGTTCCAATTACTCTGAGAGCAGAGCTAATTCAGCTGAAGCAGCTGAAGAGCAACTTGACTGTGTTTCTATAGCTGAGGCTCTGTGCCAGCAGAAGATGAGACACCTTCTATACTGCAGAGCAGTGTCAGTATCTTCCTCTGGAATATGCCCATGTTTGGCTCTTGGACACTGCATGCCTTTTTCTCCAGTCTTATGCCTTGCTGCTCAGTACTTCCAGGTTCAGTGTTTCTGCCTCTTTTGCTCCTCTTTTGGACTGATGTTGTTCCCATGGCCCATTAGCACAGCAGAAGAAACTGAGCTGAGTGTATGGGTGTTCACTGTGTCCATCATGAGAAGCAAAAGACTTTTTCTCTTGGTTCTGTCTCATCAGAGAGAGCTTGTGGCTAAATGACACTGTGGTATGACCCAGTATGTTTATCCTTATGGTTCTCTCTATTTGTCTGTAAGGCATCCCATTTTTATAGGCATGAGTGGTCCTGAAAGCCAGAGATCTAGATTTCTCCTGTGATTTCCGTGAATATGGAGGTGGGTAAGATGACAGTGTCCCTCTGTTGTTCTTCACAGGCCATTTTGGTGCTGGGAAAGCAGGGCAGTGTGTTTGCTGCTTTCTGGTGACTGTTTTTACCAGAGGATCTTTCACAGCTGACACACTGCTAGCACACAGAGGGAACACCAGCTGCCAAATTTCATGGAAATACAAGTTCTCCCTCACTCCTTATCAGGTGGGGATGCTAGACGGGGGTTGGGGGTAGCACAGTAAAGCTTTTTTCTCCTATGCTAGATGCCTAGCAGCTTTGGAGGAGGGAGTACACCATGAGTAGGAGAGGCACCTTTGTCCCTCTGTCACAGAGTTTGCTCCATAGCAACAGGCAGGAGCGAGGGACTGGAAAAGTGGAAGAAGAGTCTATGGAAAGAGAAACACAGCTAAGAGATCTGGAGCTATCTCAGATCAAAGACTCTATGCAGGAAGCTCTAGCAATGAATCTGGGACATATTCCACTTTTCCTGAAAGCCTTTCTCCTTAGCATTCACCTGGTCTGCATGACATGACCCCTCCTGTGAATATATGGAGAAAGTCAAGCTTAGGCATCTTCCTCTGGAGAACAAATACTAAATAACGTGGCATCCATAAGGGATATATTTCTCAGAAGAGCACAATAGATGGAGAAGTTGCCAAAAGGGATGGAAAAGGCAAGAAAATAACAGAATTTTAAATTAAACCTGAGCAGGGGGTATTTGTACAGACTGCAGGCCCTGGCTGTCACAGTGAACACTTGGTACATGGCAGAGTGGATATCTGAGCGGAGAGAGAGCTAGAATCACTCTTACTTGCTGCTTCATGAGGCCTCTCAGCAGAAACTAAAGCTGCCTTAATTTTATGATACCTTGAGGGGCCAAATCCAATCTGAGTGTTATTACACTGTTGGCACAACTCAGCCACAGAAGTTCCCTTTTCCTTTTTTGCCAGCCAAGCTTCCAAACCTCACCAGAGGGGAAGCTGCAGCACCTGAGCTTGTGCTGGCTGTATTGCACTGGGTGGGGATTCACCCTGGTACCTCAGAGAGGTGCTCACAGAAGGGTGAGACACTCTTTGACTGGGCCAGGAGACCAGGCTGGGGTGTATGAACATAGTAATAACGAAATCTAAATGACAAAATAGTCAAGGTGATGGCAAGAAAATGTTCAAAGAAGCATGACAGTCTGTGGCTTCTGAACAACAAGGAGCTCCTGCTGCAGTGAGAAGAAAACAATACCATATTGGCCGTGGCACTTTGCTGCCAGGATGCTGCTTTATGGACCATGGGAGAAATCTCTCAAACGTGCTCTGACTTCTGCACTTGACTGGTCAGCCAAGTCTCAAGCCCTTCCTCGCTGTTTACTTATATCATTCCCTAAAGCATTACAGAATAGTGAAAAAGAGATTTAAACCCTTAGAAGAGAGGGTAAAACAGTGTTAAATGGGATTTCATTTTGGGAGACAAGGAATAACTCTCCTCCAGCCTTGTGGATAGTGAATGCACTTAACGGCAAAGCAGGAGAAAGTACATTTGACTGGGTGCTTCCCTAAACAGACAGGTCTATTTGTGACATACCCCTGCTCCACACAGCAGTCCCAAACCCTTTGTACTCTTTATACCTTCCTCACCTCCACAGAAACACAAAGACAACTGAAATGAGCATAGTCGAAACGACCTCCAAAGTGTGGTAGTTTGATTTCAGCATTAAATCTCCCCTTGATGGTTCACAGTGACAATGTATTGCCAATAGATTATAGGGTTGTAGCTATTTTCCATGCAGGAGAACACACAAAGGAACCCCTGCCAGCCCTAGCAGTGCTCTCAATCAAATAAAAACCCTTTAGCTTCCTGTTGCAGAGCTCTCTCTAGGATTCATGTATATTTTATCAAAGTTACATGCAGTTCTGATACTTGTTTCTAAAGTGGTTTAGTATGAATCCCAAGATGTACTGAAATGCTGCAGTGGCCCTTTATAAAAAAAACCAAGGTTAGAGGAGAGAAAAAAATGAAACCGCTTGGCTCTACAGCATGCAATAAGAGAAAATTCTTCTCAGCAGGCTTCTATTGATATAAATAAGCAGAAGAAACACAAACATACATCTCTATGAAATCATTTCACTCCATGTGATTGTACCCTGGGAGCAGCAGGAACAAAGCGGAGCTCCACTGTTTCACCTCTCGCAAAGGAAGGTCCTGCGATGATCTAAAGCTATTTTTTTGCCAGAAGTGCTTTTACAAGCCAGCATACATGCCAACACAAAAGAGCTATAACCTCAGGGGTTACCAATTTCTCTGAAGATAGTTAATAACAGTCTGGAGTAAGGAAAAAAAAAGCCTGTATTTACTAATTGTGATTTTTTTAAATTTTTTTTTTTTAAAGCTAAGCTGTGAGATAAAGAATTGCAGTGATCTTTCCAGAAGAAATTGTATGTAATTTTTAACCAGTATTTCATGACTCCTTTGTCTGTCAGACATTTCCAAATTTTAGACCATGAAGGATGGACAGAAAACATGATCTAGCTAGGGTATAATAAGGCATCTAGGTTGAAGTCAGCAAGAGCCAGCATAGTGGAGAGGTGATTTAGAAAAAAGAAAAAATTAATTTTGTATGTAATAAAGCTTTAGTACTTACAGCTGTCCTCTTCTTCAGTAATACACTTCACAACATAACAGGCATAGATGAAGCCTGCCAGCTGAAACAAAATGTGATAGTGTTAGATGTAAGATGGGTACCATAGAGAAACAAGAGATGGCTTTAGAAGAGCAAGTGCAGAAACAGAAATAAAAAATTCAGCAGACTTTCTTTGATAAGGTAAAGATAATTCTCCACAATAGTTTAATAATTTTAATTAGAAATAGTCAGTGGAATTCTGCATCTTTCTTGAAAAACACATCCTTCAATAAAACATCCAAAAAATGATCAAAATCTTTCCAATACCTAGTTGACTTCTTTTTAATTATTGAAAAAATAGAAAAGTGAATGGGTGTTTGGATGGCTGAGCTTTTAGCCACTGAAAATGTAAATATTTCTGTCAAAATCAGATTTGCTATCCATCAAAACCTGGCCCTCTAGCAGAACTTTTTCAAAAATCAGAACCGTGCCAACTAAACCAAGGACAAATTCAGTGCACTTTTAAACCAGCTTTATAAGGATATTTTATCAGTTGAAATCAGGGCTATGAATTAATGCAACTTGTTCCCGTATCTGCAATAGTCCCCAAGCCTCATGACATATCATTTTGGATAGTCCTGGATGTGTTTGCATCAGTATCTCACACAGCAGCTGGGAAATTTGTATCTTGCTCCCTTCAATCCTCTCTGCAGAGCATGCCCAGAACTGAACTGTACACAGAAGCAATGGGGTTTAAAGAAAATGAAAATCTGGAGTGGTTATTTAAGTACCACCTGAAAAAAATGATAATAAAAAAAGGAAAAAATGGCCAATATCACATATGCAACAGCCCAAGTATCATGTCAGTCAGCTGCTGGTCCCTCCAACAAGTTCTGTTGCTGCTAAGAAGTTACACCAGAAGTAAAAGAACAAATACTGAAGCAGCAACGCATGCCATGCGCAGCTCGCTTTACACAACTTCTGTCACTTGTAGATCTGGAGAGTTTTTTCTACTAAAGTACAATAAACCATTTTTCATCTTTTAGATCATCACTGAAATTTGCATGGTAGGACGTAAAAAGAATTACAGTTGTTTGATCTCTGTGTAGAGAAAGTGAGCCATGTTGCCAAAATGTGTTACTCTGCACAGTTCACCTCACAGAGATATCTTCATGAGCTGCAAACCCATCTGTACGCTTTGGGAATTTGTTCTTTATACAGTTAATAAAAATGCCCAGAGGCTTCAGCCAGGACTGAGCTCTCTGTGAATGGTGCAAAACCCATAATCTCCGGCTGAGGGAGATGATGATCTTAACTTCAGTTTGAGTAATCAGTCGGTTGGACAGTAGAAAAACTGAAACTTGAGAGACCATGTATTATGAATGCTGGTTAGTGAAAATGGATTTTTTTTTCATTAATCCAAGGCACATGTACAATCACTGCAATACTGTGGGTTCTTAGAGCCCTTAATATTACCCATATATAAATTAAATGAGAACAAATCCATTCTATTTCCTAGTACCTTCCTATCTGAGGCAGCAACTATGCCTAGTTTATTCCAGCTCTTACACCGATATTCCTGGAATTTCTGTCAATTTTCTATGTAGAAAGCTACCCATACCCACAAATGCTATCTTCTAACATCTGTATGGGTAAGAGATGGCAAATAGGGGAAAAAAAAAGGGTCAGCCTCAAGGCTTTACTGAAGAGATGAAGACTTGATTTGGAGATCACACTGAAGCAGCATAGGTGTTGTCTGCTATCTGCCTAAATTCCTGTTGAGAGCCCAGAAGCTGCATTACAACGGAACTAAACCATTAATTTTGTCATTTACTATAAATCTGCCTTATAGTGCTGCTGGGAAGATTTTACACCTGGGAAGGATGAAATATTCACTGCTGGACACAAAGAACGTGCTGTACCAAGAAGTGGCGTTCAGCTAATATCAGCATTTCATCTCTCCTTTATTGGATCACTCTTCTCTTTCCTTCCTTGGCTTCAAGACAGAGGGCTAATTTGCTCCACTGACTTATGCCCTGCATAACCCCATTGACTTCAATGACATTACTTGAGGTTTAATTCAGCAACGAATTAGGCCCAGAAAGGTTGTTCATAAATGATTCCATTCTTGGATGTGAACCTTGGCTTAATAGTTTCTCTGTTCTCTTTTTACAGACCATCAGATCCAAGATAGCGGAATAGTTGCATCTCTAGCATGCTCCTATGGTAATCCTTTTCTGGCACTACAGTTCAATACTTTACTATCTTCTAAACCACCACAAGTTCATGTGTTATTAACTGAGCTTATCTTACAAAGCACAGCAAACAAACTGTATCACAAATGGTGTTTACAACTGATCTTTTAATTGTATTCAGTTACATCGCTTAAATCTCTACGGAATTCCTTTGATATATAAGCAAATCCTACAGCATTTCATCAGATGAGCTTGTTGATTAAAAGAATGCCTTAAAGCTCAAATTGTTCTGATCTAAGTACAAATGTCAGATTTTTTTACCCGTGAGATAATCAGAGTTCATAAAAGAAACCTACCCTCATCCCACATTTATCCAACCCTTTGCTTGGTAAACAAAATTATTTTGTTTTTATTTGAATCTCACATTAGTTTTTTCTTCTTTCTCTTTTTTTCAGCCAAGCAGTTTATCTGTTCTGATATAGTAGCAGCCATTTAAGATTTATCTTCTAATTGCATCAGCAGCAGTGGGCACACACTGCGAGCTGAGGCTCAGAACTAAATAGTGGCAGTTTTCACTTTGATGATGCTCAAGGACCTGAGCCCATGGTGGCTGCAGAGATCTCTGGGATAGAGATCAGGAACATGTTTCCTCCCCTGTGGACTAGGACTTCCCATAAGAAGGGTACAGCTCGTCTATGCACATAGCAGAGATTTCTTGGGCACTTTAGTCAACTAAAATTGTTAATGAATTCCCACATGCCTGGAGGGGTCTCCCAAAATTTACAACCTTTGTTATAGTGCAAGATCTACTTCTTTAACCTTTTCTCTCTAAGAAGAGCACACCACAACGTACCTTTGTATCACAAAAAATACTCAAAACCCCCCAACAAATCCAAACAAAACACTGAATACACTCCTCACCCTGGAGAGGAGTATGAGAGAAGAAACCAAACCAAAGAAAATGATAGAAGTTAGTCACATCGCTTCATATATTCCTGGGAAGTCCTCAAACACAGCAGTGCTCAGTGCAATATGAGAATTACACAGAGCAGAGTCTTCCTGATTCAGTATCTCCTAAACATTTTTGTCTTACATGAGAAGGAAGGAAATGAGTCCTCAGAGATAAAGAAGAGAAGGAGACTGACTGTCTCAGAAAATCAGTTTAAAACTAGGAAATTTAGCTTGAAAAATCTTGTTGCTTTGCATCTCTACCTTTTTTTTTTTAATTAACTGAGCTTTGTTTTTTATAAATCATGCAATGATAAAAAAAAACCAGGTGCAATGAGCAGAAGATCATTTCTGTATCCCAGACCCATCAAGATTAGGTGTCTACAGCTGTCCCATTCACATTCTAATGCTGTAGTATGGGCCTCTAGAGGAGAAGGAGCCATTAACAACATCCCTGCTCATTTATATATATAGTGATTAGTGAATGCATGTTTTTATGAACCTCATTTTCTGCAGCTTGAAAAAATCTGCTCTTTACAACTTTCCCTGATATGTCCATATGAGAGTATAAATGAATATTGCTCTTTCTAAAAGTGACACATTATGCCTGCACCAGCTCCCTGGGTGTACTTTGATGGCATCTGATGACCTTAATTTTATAAACAATGATCTCAAACATTTAATAATTTTATTTGGTTTTGTTTGGTTTTTTTTAATCTATAAGTATGTTGATAAAGCCATCTTTCCTTCTGTCAAGAAAAAAGAGAAGACAGGCAAAGCCTAAAATAAATCATCAATAAACCAGCACAACTGAAACTTTGGTAATAAGATTAATTACAAAATGAAGTTAATGTATTTTATTGCCTTATTATAGCCATATCAAGCAAACAAAAAAGTAGATAGAATATGCCCCACCTAAGTCAACAATATCCTGTTACACTGCTAAAGCCACTTAGCAGATCCTGAGTCTCCGTGAGTGTACTTCCAGACTTGCTCAAAATGTCAAGTGCTGTGATCAAACTTAATCAGAATCAGTACTGATCAAAATCCTGTCTTGCTATTTTTTCTCACTTCTTTTACGGAGATGAATGTTTTTGCACACTGCAAATAGCACCAGATTTGGGGAAAAGGCTATCCTATAAAAAGCCATAGATGCTGGTCAAGGCCCCCACACTGCCCTCTTCTAAAGCAATATATATATAGGCAATTACTACAAGTTATGTTTGTTAAGCTGGGGACTTGAAACAAAAGAGTGGCAGCAAGGAAGAAACAAAAACTAAAAGTGGGTAAGATCTGAGTGGGATAAGGTCGTGAGGAGAAGGCTTGAGATGAGGATTAATGAGTTAAGGGTTGTGGAAATAATACATAGTCTTGGTTTCATTGAATGAATACCTTTTATTCTATAACCGTACTTGGTCTAGAGGAATGAACCTTAGACTTAAAAACCACAAACCTATTGTGTTTTCCCATGGAAAAATGTTTCAGTATCTTCTGAAACAGCTGAGGCTTGTGCATTTACTTTTCATTATTAAGTTTTTACAGGTTTCTATAAACAAGCTTAGTTAGTTTGTTCTAAGCTTAGTTCTGGTTGTAAGAACTAAGCAAAATAAGGGCTGGTCCAAGCAATAATGCGGCAGAAACACATGGATGTAATTCTGGCCCTGGGAATGCTATATTGCAAAGCTGCGATGTTGCATGTCCAACCACGTGCAAATTAATCACATTTCTTAAGCTTACAGTGTTCTGCACACGTAAAGCCTTTGTAATGCTGTGCATTTAAGGGACAATGTTTCTTTAAAATGGATTTTTGGAGTCTGGAGATATATTGCTATATATATATGTACACACACACACATTATGAGCAACTGAAGAACTAGAGAATTACTGTCTAGAATGCATCCAGTGTATTGATTCTCAGAAGAATCATACTCATTATTTAGCAGGAAAGGTGAGGCAGAGACCTTTCTCTCAATATCAGTAGATTTAAGTCGGTGTCATGGGGGTTCTAAAGCTGCCCCCTGCTAAAACCCTTTCAAGCATGGTTTCACTGCCTTCAGCAGTGCCGCATCAGTGAGTGAACATCATTGCTGGAGTTTAATATAAAACTCAAGCTGCGTTCCATGGAAACTACTCTGTTGAGGTATGCTTTTATTTGTGCTTACATTTAACATTATGAGAACCCTGTCATTCCACCAAGTTTAACTATCTTTCGTCATAAAAGGAGCAAATAGGAAAACTATTGGTATAAGGACAGATTCCTGATAGGGAAGGCAGACTGTGTGGCCTTGCTGTCATTCTTTTACAGAATTAACTATCCATGTGCTGTCTGGAAAGAATATTTCATTAGTATGGCCAAGTAGCTTTATTTTGTGCAACAAAATAATTACTTAAAAGAGTCAATGTCAAGCTGACATGTCCACAATAATATCTAGATGGCAATTATGAAATTTAAAAGCAAGCCAAAATGATAATTTCTTAGCCTGTGAAGTCATCAAATTATTTGTCTTTCCTTTCTTGAGCTGAAAACTGCCCTAAATGTTTTTGGGGTTTTTTTGGCAGACACAGTAAAACCATGAATCATAAATATAGATAAGTCTAGGCACATTGGAAATGAGAAATGTGATAAAAATTGCATTTATTTAAACTAGTGCATCATAGTCTTTTTTATATCAGCTGTCTAGAAGGTGCTTAGCATAAAATCTTTCTTTATTTATCAGTGGACTCTTTCAATTTTCTGGAGATTTCCTTTTTGTATAAGCATTTGAAGATCCCCGTGAAGACCAGTTAGAAAGCTTTTATTTGAAATTCTGTCTTGTTCAGGGTTCCCTGAGCATTTTCCCTGGCAAGCTTCTGCACCTGATGAATTGAAGAGACTACAGGGGCACTGAAAATCACAGCACTGTGGCTTGTCAGAAGAGAGCAGTGCAAACCTTTAACAATAGGAGAAAGCAAGAGATACTTACCTGTTTTGTAGCTGTATTACAGACATTTGGCTCGACCCAAATTTCCAGAAAGTTTAAACTTTAGTGAGTTTTCTGCAATTTTGACCTAAAACTTTCTACAAATCTTCACTCTTCCTAGGTATTTCAGAGTGATTTATGCTTTTGATAACCACATGATATTTGACACTTTTCTATGATTTCATTTCACAGCTAAAGAGTAGCATGTCCTTTTTTGCTGCCTTAGACTTGAAAGGCAACCTAAAGTACAGGGGCTACCAGCTCACAGGAGGCAGAACTGGGGATCACTTGCTGCTGACCTCTGTGTTAACTGAACTGTGGAGCATCTTGTAGATCCAGGCTTAGCGCTGAACTTCACATTCCTGCTGCCACAGCTGAAATGCTCCAGCCAGAACTCTGCTGGATTTCCTCAGGAAGCTGAGGCAGGCATGTGTCACTGCATAGAGGGGAGGCAACAGTAGGCTGACCTGTGCAGATCCCCAGATGACAGCGTGGAGCAAGGATGGGGCTGAGATACCAGGAACATACTCTCCACTAGCAGTATTCAGCAGGCACTGGGTGCAGCTCAAGTGTGCATTGCTCAGTGCAGACTGAAGGCATCAGTGATGCCAAAAAAATATTAAACCTGGAGAAATTTTAATTTTCTCTTTTCTGCTTTTGTGGAATTGTCTCCACTTTACATTTTCTGACTTCATTAGGGTCAGAGGAGATATTTGGTGACATAATTTTGTTAATTCCATCCAATCCAAGTGTGCAGGAAGTCTTGAAGATGGAAAAGTCTATTGCTCTGTTTCCTCTCATGGTGTAGCTCTGTAGTCCAACTTGTCATTGTTAGAACAGAGTTTTGATTGTACAGGGGTCAACAGTGTGTGTTGTGGTGCCTGCTATTCACATAAAAATTATTTAGCCATTAGAGCTGTATAGATTGCAAAAAACAATCCCATTTATTTTTAAACAAAGCAAACTGCTGCTGTCCACTTGGCAACAGAAAAAAAAAAGACAAAGAATAAAGCTTAAACAAACAAAAAACTAAAGTGAAAGGCTTTAAAATATCCATCACCCCATTTTTTCTGTAAATAGTAGGAATGGGTTATTAAAGCCAAAGTGTTTGTATGTGTTTGTATGTGCGCTTTGCTCTGAAGGGTTTATAGCATGATAACTTCTATGAAAAAAAACTTTGGACCTTTGCCTCCTCTTGTCTTCTGGGAAAGCTTTGGAATGGTTTAATCATCTGGCTTTGGTATCTTACTGCCTTTGGCAGCAGTAGCTTTTCTTATCGTTTTGTGTAACTGTGTGTCACCTTTTCCAGACAGCCATAGGATTAGGATAAGATAAATTGGTTCTTTATGCTGCAGATCTAACAAAGCCACAGATTCCTTGCAGCCCACCAAATGAATGCCTAGCATTTTAAATTGAACTTTGTTAGAAGAAACAGTTGATTATCAATGCTACTCAGTCTTTTGAGGAGCAGTAGGAAAAAATTTGAAATGTGTGCAGATTGTATAGGGGAAAATATTTTGATGGTACAAGAGAGCTCTGAATTTCTGATAAACAAACACATATGAGTGTTTCTGTTCAATGCAAATTCATCCCTCCATGTTGAGGTATCCATATGGCAAATATATCTCAATGCTTTGAGTGTGAACACCGGGCCCTTTAATCTGGGAAACAGAAACATTCAGATGAGAGTGAGTAGAAGATGAGAAAGAGAATAATATGTCATGTCTGCCAGTTTCTCAGGACTGTGGCCAACCCCAAACACTGTATAAAAGAAAAGCTCAGAAAGAAAGCACAGGTAATTTGCTCTTCTCCATCATCACATGCTAGATTAAATTAGATCACTGCTGTCACATAAATGACAAGAACCAGAACATTTAATCAGAGGTAAGATACTTTTCAGTAGCAGCTGACTCTTTCTCTGTGATGATATTTATTTTCCCTGTGATAAATTGCTGTTTATTTGAAGGCTCTGATGATGGTCACAGGGTCAGGAAACTTCATGGAACATGACAGCCTTTGCACTGCACTGACTTCGTGGTGGTGGTCATGTAACAGCCTAATAACGCTCTGATCAAAGTGTTCCTACAACAGCTGGTGATGGAGGCGCTGACAAGACAGGTGGATGCACGGCAGGCAAAGTGCACGGCTCAGCTGAAGCAGCCCTTCACCAGCCCGAATACTCAGGCTCATTACTTTAACATACAGAAATGAAAACAAATAAGGCATTCATAGGAACAGCTCTAGAGAGTGTGATCAAGAGGAATAGGGCTTGAACTTATGAAACCTGAATGCTGGTGGAGTATCAAAATACAATAATAGCTATTCAGAAGCTCAGTGGGAATTGTGGACTAACAGCAGAAGAACTGACAGATCTCTCTGACAATGCCATCAGCAGCAGAGCTGCCAGGAGGGTGACTGTCGGGTGGAGGCTTTGCCTGAGCCCTCTGGCTGCTCGTGCCTGTGCACAATATGGAAAGGTGGGATACCTGACAGGACAGCCTCTGTCTCTGGGAATGCATGTAAGGAAGATGAGGAAGAATGAACTTATTTCAACCAAATAACTCCCTTAAGCCTCATGTTCTGAAGTAAAGAGAGAGAAGTATCTCAGTGAAAGCACAAAGCTGCGTGCATAGTGTGCTCCACATCATTCCATCTCCTCAGGTTCATACATCTAGCAAATGCATTGCTTAGAACAAACATTTTGCTCCAGGAGTACAATATAACAGCATCAAGTGTCAGGGGGGCTTCAAGGTCAATAAAACCTCTTCCTGTGGTGTCTAATGTTTAAAGTAACTGAACTCAGCTAATGTTTCAATGCTATTTTTCCTCTCAGCATTAGCCTACTGCAGGCTTTTTCCACCTTTGTAAACTATAATAAAAGATATGTTTCAGGGCTACCTTTTCCATTCAGCAAAATCAGCTAAGCAGGCTTCAAAAAGCAAATGCCAAAGTGCTTTGTGAAAACCTTTCCTGCAAAAGGAGAACCACTGGAGATTTTGAATGAATATCACAACATGCAGCCTAGGCTGCTGCAAAGAGAGATTACGCTCTAGAGGCTCCAAGCAGAACGACAGTTTGAATTCCATGGGCAAAGGCACCTTTCCCCTTACGGACCTTCTGCTGAAGGGCAGGGGATCACTCTCTTGTTTATTCAGCATGAAAAATAGTGATCTCCTTGCGCCAAATGGAAATAGTTTGATGGCAGAGATCCCAGTCACTGCCTGGGGTGGCAGAATACATATGAATAAATTGTGCAGTATGTGTGACCAAAAGAAAAATTGAACCTTTTAGCTGAAGATTCCAGTAACATCATATCACATGAGGCATTTCGGGGGAGTGACGAATTAGAAAGAGAGAACATTCTCGGAAAGGCCATGTCCTCAGAGTCTGTGCCTCATTGCAGAGAGTTAAGTGGATGAGTTATATCTCTGACAGTTTATGAACCTTGCTAATATAATGCAGTACCTGGGAGTGTGCCAGCCACGGTGATGAAGGAAGCCTGAATTAGACCTCTGCCATCGACAGACATCAGATGCCCATTTAAAAATGAATGTCTTGTCTGAACTGGGCACATTTCTCTCTAAAGCAGTGATCACCAGCATGAAGCTCTGAAGCCCTGTGTGGCTCTCAGTAACACAGCACACATCTCTTCCCTAGGTCTCAGTAACAGACTATTTAACATGCTGATGCAGAAGCTGCTCTGGTAGGAAGAACACAAGTGACAGCAGTACTTTGACACGTTAGTCTTTATGAAAAATGTGAGGTTTGTGTTTTCTTTAACCCACATGTGGTGAAGGCTGCAGCTCTGTCACCTGTTCCAGGCACAGGTCACTCAGGGTAACCCATCTAGTGGCAGATTAGGCTGCCTTAGCCCCAGCAGGAGAGGTGGGGGAAAGCTTCTGCACTAGCCTGCACACTGGCAATGGACTGCATGAAGTGAGAGCAAAAGCCATAGACCTTTTCCTTCTGCTCTGACAACTGCACACAAGTAGCCACCATGCTGGTGCAGCAGCTGTGTTCCTTCTTTGTCCCTGAAAATGCTCTGCTTTTCTTGCCTCCAGAAAGTCCCACTTCTGTGATGCAGATCCCTAACGTGAATATCAAAGCAATGCAATCCAGTCAAGTTCTATTCTTTTTTTTTCCCTCACAAAATCTGTAATATTGACATAAAGGTGCCTGTTTTGCCAGGGCACTGCAAGGTTCTGGTAATGACTTTTGGTTTCAGTTTTTACATAGAAGGCATGAAAAATGCTGCAGCTACATATACTATTCTACAATTGTTACTAATCCATTATATTACTCTGTGCAGAATATCAGCAATGTGTCAATGCTTTATTTTTAATATTTTTTGTATTTAATTTGTGTATTCCAACTGTTCATAGTGTCACTTCTTTTGCAATTCTCTGTCAAAAATATATATTTAGTAGATAGAAATTTGGTGTTGACTTGAACAGATGCATCAAGTCTTTGAAAAATGAAAGACAATATTATTTCCTACTGAGGGTTAGAGAAGAAATTATTTTTAGATGTTTGGTTCCTCTGCATCACCAGTTCATTGCCAGAACTGAGAAATATTTCATCTGTTGTATTGACCTGTCAGAATAAAGGGTAGAAGGATAATTTAATTGTAGAAACATGAGAGAATAGAGCACTGTGCAATGAGATCCAACTTGCACAGCCATCTTTGAAGACTGCTGAGCTGTGTAGCAGCATAGCAGCAATAGACATAGGGTAAAGACAGAATGTAATTTTTAGTGAGGGCTTTTTCTGTCCCTGGTTTCTTTTACATCCAAAATAAGTGGAAAAAGTTCTATTGAAATCTTCAGAAGTTAATGAAAGAGTTTTAGGGAAAGTGTGCATAGAGTTGAGTTAGACTTTTCAAAAAAAGGAAGAAAAATTCTGTTGTCACAGGTCAGTTCTAGTCACATTTCCAATCCAAGAGCTTTAATCTCAAATGTTTTCTATGATCTAGCCTATTTTCAAATATCAAGATACATGATGCTAGCCCGAAGCAAAGTTGTATCTGCTAGGAAACATCAGGAGAATGTTCCAAAGGAAGAAGAAAAACATTATTTGCAGTATAATGCACTGGAGAACTGCTTGGAGTGTGTTGACAGAGGGGAAAGAAGAGCGCCAGCACAGATGGAAAAAGGGACCAGGTACTCAAGTGCACACAGGTGTGCTGACCTGCCCCTCATTCTTCACTGGTGCCCTAATGATAGAGTATATTGTCCAATGTGAACAAGAGAATATTGGGAATTAGGAGATACATTCATGCTGTCTAATGGCTCCCGGCTTCATCTCATGGAATTATGGACACCTTAAACCATCTACTGACACACAAGAGACACTCTCAGTTTGCCCCTATCTTTAGCTATGTAGTTTGCTCATGCAAGAAAACATCCTACTTCATCAAAACTCATGGGTCAGGAAGTTATTTGTTTAGAGTCATTAGGTGATTATCAGGTCAACAGCTAGGGAATTACAACATTATTTAGGTAGGATGTTAATTTGTGAAACCATCCTGCTTTATAGAATAGACAAAACTAAGTGTCTTTGCTGACTATTTACTCTCAGCATTCTTTTGGGCAAAGTGGACAAATAATTTACATAAAGTAAATCTGATATAGAAACCTCATTTTTCGATTGACCAAGGGATCTAGGAGATCAGTGATGACCTTTAGGGGAAGTACGTGAATGATTTTTGAAAGTGGGATTCGAGAACTTTTGATAAAATTTTAATAAAAATTATATTAGGCATGTTTTTATCCTATTTGGTAGCAGTAAAGGAAAAGTGATAGTTGTATTTTGTCCACACAAACAAACTTAAGAATATTTCAAGTAAATAATAACATTTATTGATAAACCTATCTAATGGATGAATAAGCCCTGGCACAGGGTTTTTTGCCTGTGGAGGCAAAAACCCCTGTTTTTCACTAGATCCATCCCCATATTATGCTTTATTAATTTGTTAAATGCTGTGCACATCACTAAGATGGTTATTGAAATTCTGAAGATGTACATCAATATATTGTTTGATCTAAGATTTAAAACCAACACATCTTTTTCAAGGCTCTTATTACAGATTACCTACATTTCATAAACTCAGATTTATTCGGTTTTTCACATTCAGGGCAACAAAGAACTAATACTATCTTTTGAATACTCAATAAGATACTTAGAAGTTCTTGGAAAATGAATAACAGCATTAGTGGGCAAGAAATCATGAATCTGTAGGAACATAAGATTGCAGCATGAGCACAGAAACGTACAGCTACAAGACATTCGGTCTGCAAGTCCTGTGGAAGGCCAGAGACATTGCAGAATAAATTCAGAGTTATAGAAAATGGAGGAAAAACAGAGTCTGAAAAAAACGCCAAATATTTTATGCCAAGACAAAAGTGACAGAACCCAAAAATTCAGCGAACAGGAACTGGGGTGGCAGCAGGCGTTATTACAGATAAAAGATTTGCAAGGTTTGATATATGCATATGCCACCCAAATAAAACAGATCCTTTGCTTGGTTGTCTATGAACCAGAGTAGATACAGGTCCAATAAGCAGGTCTCTGTTTCCCAAAACACTGAAGGGTATCAAGCACATTAATAATACTAAAGAAATGGGTTAAAATTAAGTTGAAAATGCCAACAGACTTCACACAGAAAATTCATTAGGGCAGAAACATACAATTTCCAAAAGTGTTGCAACTAGTGTCTAAACAACCAATTTAGCTTAAGAGCTCTAATCTGATGGTCTTGGTCCCTTCTCTTGAATTACTGGGGGCCTGGTTGGGACAAGCACAGCTCCTGCTTAGCATGTGTATTCAGATATTTTTTTTTAATGTGGAAACTTAGGCACCAGGAAGGAGGAGATAAGTGTGTGCTTAGGTCTGAGCTCAGTCTCAGCTTGTGAGAGTGGAGATCTTTCTTTTACAACCTTCACAGTCCTTTGTTCAGATTTTCAGAGGCCTGCTGTTCCCGTGCAATGGAAATGAGATTTGCAGAGGCAGGTGGCTGCTTATGTGCCCAGGAAGTCTGTGTGCTCACATGTTTCTCATGAAAACTCTGCAAAATTGTCAGCGAAGACATAATTCCACAACAAGGTGTTAAACTTCATGCTTAATATGTGCCTCATTAGTAGATGCTTGCCTCTGAATTTCACAGTGATCTTCAGCATGCAGCAATGTAGACATGAAGGAAGACTTTATAGAAGTGGGCAGCAAACAGATGTGCAGCCCTACTGGTATTCAGAGATATGTTAGTTGCATAATTCATGAAGATACCTATTTTATCTGGAGGATGGCATGTAGTACAAAAGCCTGCCTTGGGATCCTTTTGCTTCTCATGCTGATCATTCAGCCAAGCCATCTGACTCAACTTCAACACAAAATCTGGATAATGATCCCTCATCCACCTGACTTGAATCTGACAGAGTCATCCTAAAACTCTTCTGTGTTCTTTTGGAGATATCCTTCTAAGTTCTTTTTAGGTCATTACATTTCTGTACCAAATATAAAGGTCCTGATGACGGCATTTTTTTTCATCATTCTTACATTGATTTACTTGATCTTGAGCTCTTGCTGAGCCCACTAAGTACTGCAGTTGTCTTCACTGTCCTTGCTGCTGCCTCAGTCAGGCAGACTTTCATTACTGATAACAATATTTTTTCAATCAATTTAGAGTCATCTTTTGCATCTTTCACATGCATCCTTTTGTGTGCTTTCATTATTTATGGCTTCTTCACACTGATACTGTGTGTATCATGGGGAGATTCTATATTCTAATAAAATGTCTTTTGTCTTCCATACGTCAACTACTCTGTTTCCTGCTGTCAAGAAACAAAAAATGTGGCCATATAGTTTCTATTAACCATCTACTGACTTCTTGTGCTATTTCCATCAACTCTGTTTTTCCCCTAGTCAGCCACTATATCACACGTGAAAAGACACAAAAAAGTATGCTTGTATGCAGGTATACAAAAAAAAGATGGAAAGGTGTCACAAGTACACTGTAATGTTGAATTAGCAGCAGCATTTACAGCTAACCTTAGAGTAACATTGTTGGAATGTAATGACTGTGGTATGCATATCAACTTTGAAATACTTTCCACTTGGACCATATCTGTCATGAATTATTCACTTTTCCAGAATGAACAAGGTAATATCAAGGCAATCCCTGTGCTTAGTGAGAGATTAATGGAATACCATTATTTCTTCTAAGAGCCACATCTTCTTGCTTGGTGCTTCACTCTTTGTAACACAGAGTAGTGGCCATGATAAGAATGTCAGACCTAGTGTTTTACCTTCACATTTTACTTGCCCAGCAGCTTCTGAAGTTTTCACCTCAAGAATCATAGACATACTTGGTGACAATTATAATTATCTTCCCTTTTCCTCAAAAATGAGAAAACAAATGCTAACTAGCTTTCCTTCGTAGTCACTGGGGAGAGTCAGGCAGCTATAGAATGAACAAAACTTCTCACCTATTTCAGGCATCTAAATTATCCAAAGTAGGTTTGGATGAATCTCTCCAGAGGTGTCTGTTTTGTTTCATGTCTGGGAAAGAAACCCCACTGCTGTCTAGCTTCAGCTAGATACCGGCTTTCAGAAGACCGAAGCCTGATGGTTTGAGTTAAGCTTATTCTGGCAGAAAAAAGTAAGAGCTTCAGAGTTTCCATATGCCTACAACAATCTTAAAAATCAACTGAATTTGGTATATGCAGACTGGAGGACTGACACTCCTTCAGAGCAATCTGGACATCTTGATACTGCAAGTACAAGCAAATAAAGTGTTAGAACACATTGAGGCAGGAAAGCCTGTCTCACAGATGGGTTGTCTGTGGAGTAGTGACTCCAGACCTGTGGTTCATAGCGTATAATTAGCACTAGAATTAGAATGTGGATTCCCAGTTTAACATAGAGGAACACATTCAGTGCCTTTAGCTTGGTGTGGAGCTGCAGCGTAAGCTGCATGTTGAGCTCTGCGGGGCCAGAGTCTGAGAGCACAGAGTGGCTCCTGGATAGACAGGGATGTTTCCTTAACAAAGTGGCTAAACAGATTATGTGCTCTGGGGTTATTTAAAAGGAAACTCTGAGTCCAAACAAGGATGCTATATCTTGTCTGTACTTAACAGTAGTACCATTCATGCTAGTTTTCAAATTATTCTTCTACATCCACACTCCAGGAGGGATTTGGAAACAATGGAGAAGGTTCAGAGAAGAGCTGTGAGAGTGATTAGAGGGCTAGGGGTGAGGAGATAAAGCAGTGTGGCTTAGCACAGGAAATTAATTGTCCTCATAAAAAACAGCTAGTGAAATATTGCTGATGACAGGATGATATACTTTTTCAGACAACTGCATTGTAAGCATCTGGACTGAAAGCTAGATATTTAGACAAGTTAAAGGTAAATTTTAACAAGAATTGTGGGGAGCTTTCTATTGTGGGGCACTTTAAGATCAATATTAAATGTTTTTTAACTTGAGGCAGGAATTAATTCAGGGAATCTCTATGTCCCGTGTTACACAGGTGGTCAAACTAGGTAATTGCAGCATTTTCCTCTGCCTTCATGGTTTTCTACTATACTATGGTGTATGCAATATTGGTATCTAAGGATTTTAGTGTATAGGAGTATTTGTAAAAGAAATTAATTCTGAAAATTGGGAAAAATGAGGACTGCTTTAGTGGAAGAATAACAGAGAAACTTGTAGTGATAGTAAAATATTTGTAATTAGTATCTGGTTCTCTATGGTACAGCAGAGTACAATTACCCTCAACTGTATTATGATTTCTTTTACTTTTTTCTTCTTGAGTAAATTAACTTCAATTTGCAGAATCAGTAATAAGTAGCACTGTGCATATTACACCATTATTACAACACCTAATTCATTAGATATGTAATTTACATTGCTATTTATAAAAGTGCTGAATTAAATCCAAAGAATCTCAGGAGAGGGGTAGCCAGCTTGTTCCAGATCTCAGCTTAATATTTAATATAGAAATATGGGGAAAGAAGGCACACCTCAAAAGCTTCAACCCTTATGTCAGGAACTGCATGTGAGTTTTCAGAAAGGAAGAAAGTAGTATATTAAAATATATATCCAAAACAAAATGCAGAGGATTTAAAGAGGGTAAGGAGCACTGGGGAATGTGGCAAAGACAAAACTGAGGAAACATGTCACCTTGACTCACTCTCTCACTTCCCTTTTTTTTAATTTTTCATTTTTTATGGAGCATATTATTTCTGACTTGTCTATTCTACAGAGGGCTGTGGATTAATATGAAATGTGCAGAGGGACAAAATTTCAAAATAGACATTGTACTGCTGGCAGGAGGTTGCCTGAGGCAAACACAGCTCCTCTCTGCTGATCACCACATAACCACAGTGCCAGACATTTCCTCTTATGAAATGATCAGGTGCAGAAGCTTCAAGGCTACGAGAACACTGGGGCAGCACATGGCTGGTGGAGCCCTCCCTAGGCAGCAAGTAGCCTTCATGAAATGTATTAAAAGAAGTGAACTGTGGAGCCAGCAATGACAGGAAGCTGTACAGTTGCGTAAATCAAGTGTCTCAGGGAACAGGGCCACACTCATGGTGCAGAGACACTGCAGAACTGGAGATATTTTATCTTCCTGAAGCACAGTACATTCTTGGGCCTGGGCAATTAATGATGCAGGGAAAGATACTGTGGATATGACTATGCTGCTGAATAGGAAAGGGCCAAGGACCAGTCTCTGGCTTCAAGGCCAAATTTTGTAGACTGGCTTTTGACAACACTGCTTTGGTGCAGCTCCAGCTAAAGCACAGGGGCCATGCACAGACTGCACAGCACTGAACTGAGACTCCTGTGAGTCCAGTGGGGTACAGACTTACAACTCTGAGGCAATGCCATCTTCTCTGAGGTGTTTTATTTCCCATTCAAAGTGTCTGAAACAATGAGGGCAGTGTCACAGCCCAACAGAGCGAGGTTTTGCCCTTAGTTTGCTGTTGCTGTACCGTAAAATGGCTGTGTCATATCAGTCCATCCAAATTCTTCTCATAGTGAAAATGGCAAGGCAGAGGAGACACAGCAGAAAATATTCTTGTTTGATACTGATGTCTGCACTGAGATGGTTCCTCGATTTTGTCTTCTCTTTGACTCTGTAAACTACTCCTGGATGCAACACTGAGGATTGTGTCATGCCTCTTGGATGTAACAGGAGGGTATGTGGGGGTCCTTGGGGTTTCAAAACATCTGGGGTAACACTAGGAAACTGTGTAAGCTTGAAGGAACAAAGGATGGTCCTGTCTTATCCACCCTGCCTTCTGGGAGAATTCTCTGAAAGGAGCTGTCTCATGTATTCGTGTGCTGCCATAGAAAATGTTCGTGGGAGTACTCAAAACAGAGGCAGGGTGCAAGCTGAAAAATAAGTAATGTCATTTATCCGGAGTCCAGTGCTTGAGTTCTCCCTCTGGCCCTCTCTCATTACCAACACAGATGTTCCCCTTGAGGACACTCATGTTTTAAGCATTTCGACATCTGATCGTATGATCCAAGCGGTTGCCAAAATGCTTGAAACACATATTATTAGTGTGATTATTATTTTCTGTAAATGTCCACAGTTACAGTAGTATTTACATCCCTCAGACACCCTTGTTGAGATCAGTGTTCTCCTGAATATTAGTGCAAACTAGTGCAAGTAATAGCTTCACCATTGGAACCAGTCAGACTGATTAAGAGTCGAGTTTCCCTTCATTTTTCCACTGACCACATTTAGGATCTTCCTTGTATCTGTGTGGGGATGTACCACTTCTCTCAGTTGGAAGTTAGGTCTCCAGCATTTGCATTCACCTTACTCTGTGAGCAGTTTGCTTATTTGTACAGCTCATAAAATGGTGCATCTTATTAATTGTAATGTTTTCTTTGGTTTTTTTTTCAAGATGCTTTGATTTGCTTTCAGACATGACTTCCCTTCCTTTCCTCTACCATCTTTTATTAAAGGATCTTAAAATGATGAAAGCACTTGCTAGACACTAGCTGGTTTAAAATACTTTTCTGCAATGGGTATGTGCATGTGCTTGTGTGAGCACATGCATATAAGGACATGCATGACAGAGAGGGAGGAGAGATTTTGGTGCAAAGGGACAGGCTGTACTTGTAGCTCTGTTCTAGCTACTTACAGTTTATGAGTTTCTACATGCAGGGATTGTGTTTTGCTCCTCAGACTAACCAAAGTGAAAAAGATGTTACGTGAAACACAGTCTGGCAACCTCCCAGCATCACTCTTCAAAGGCTTTGATATCATGGCACACCAGCACTGAGCATTAATGTCATCTAGGCTTTAAGTCCAGCTTTACTTAAGTAACTGCTTAGGTAAATATTAAAGCACAGAGTCAAGGAAAGCTCAGAGTTGACATTCGCATAAAAATAATGTTTTCTGCCATGTCTGCTTAACCTTTCTGTCCTTACTATGAGAAAAATGGATGAGACATGGTATTTTATGGCAGAGAAGGAGTGCACTAGCAGATATCAGAACAGTCGAAATAATACTGCAGCTTCTTGAGCCATTTTTGAGATCTAAATACAGTAAAACCTGCCCAGCAGAAGCTTTCTGCATGTAGCACCACTTGTCCATCTCTTCACAAGAACTGATGAATTCGAACAGTCTTTCCCACATACACCTTAAAGCCAACAAAAATAAGTAATTCCAATGAAGTTCTATATTCCCCCTCCACATAAGCCAAGGAATTTACAAGGTTGTAGCAAAGTAGCAGGCAACTTAATACCTCTGCTTTCAAGTGCAAAATGGGAGATAACTATGAAATGGTTTACCAGGAGGTCACTGTGTATTTATAGGCTGAGCAGGATTTAAGAACACAGGCTCCAATCCTGACTCAGAGGCTGAATTTCTGTGCAATTTCAGGTACAGATAAAACTTCTCCAAAAGCAGAATTTGAAATCCTTAGTACTTGGCTCCTGGCCAATATTTAATTAATCAGACCTGAAGAAAAAGAAGGTTTTCTTAGGGAAAACTTGGAATATTTTAGAAATACTTTCGCAGTTGATCCCACTGCTTTGCCAAGTTTTCCACTGCACATGTGCACACAGAGTTTGCAGCAGCTTTTTCTCATTGAGGTTTGAGCTTTGTGTGCTCACCCCCACCTGTGTTTTTACCCTGTAACACCCAGTTCTGCCGATAGCATCATATGGCAGAGCCCTCTGCCATCACACCTCCCGTGCCTCTGCGCTCACTGTATTCTGTAATAGGCATTCATTTCCAGGAGGAATGAGAAACGAAAAAGCAAGTCACGTCTCTGGCCTATTAACCACTGCCTTTTACACTCCCTATCCTTTCTACATTCTGATATTATTTCCTGATAAATCTTTTATCTCACAGGCCTCTCTTCCTCATTTCTACTCTTACTTTTAAAGATTTTACATTAGACCTATGCACTAAAAGGAAAGCATTTTGAAAACACTTGATCTATTTTCACAACACCTACACAGCAGCCTGCTATAACACCTAAATTTTTTTTCACCTTGTTTCAAAGCGTCTCAAGTTGTTTTTCTTGGCAGTCTTGCATGTTTTGGTTTCTTCCTTATTTTGTGCTAAGCTGTTTTTTGATAAGGCTCACCTGGAAAAATCAATCTCTCTCAGGACTCAATCAGGGTTTTACATCAATTAGGCTAATTGACAGAAGGTTTAACATATTTCTTAATTATGACAGCAAATATGTTCTTGGAAGAAACCCCAAAGCACAGGAGTTAAAATAAAAAATAATAATGAAAGAGACACCAACTTCTCTTCTAGTAAAATCATTTTGGAAATATTTTAGAGGTAAAACACCAGGAAGGAAGTTTCCTAAGGGATGACTATTTCACCATGGCCAAAACTGCTTTCAGCCAGAAAGTTTATGCCACTCCAAAACAATCACCCTATGCCTGACTGTGAAAATGTAAATAATCACATAAATAATGACAGAAAAAGAGACAGTAAGGATATCTATAAGGGACGTATACAAAGACAAAAAATGCATAACTAGCCACCAAACTACCAAAAAGCCTCCAAAACTAAAAAAACGCCTTCTAATTCTTCAAAAATTTACTGGATTTTTCTTTCTGAATTTGTTACAGGACATTTGAAATAATTTGTGTTTATTCCCATTAGCTGTCTTGATCTTTTATTTAACGTAGGCTAAACCTCATTAAGCTGAACCTCATAACTGAGGCATCGAGCTTAAGAGACAGTGTACATTATAATTCAATAGTGTGTGTTAAACTAACCTTTATCTTCTGTTTCAGATTCTAGTCTTTTATATTAATACAAATGATATGGTCTTTCTGAAATACAAAGAACTGCACTGTCTTGATATTTCAGTTTCTATGTTTGTCATTCTGCCTGTTTCCCCTGTGCTCTATGTGATACTGTGGGAAGGCAACATTAAAAGGCAATTCAATACTTTTCAGAATAACTTATAGTCATAAAACATAAAATATTTTTCAGAAGAGGAACCCCTGAGGAAGGTATTTAACCTTAGTCTTTGCTGGTGTTTTTGAACATCTGCCCACCCTACTTGATAAACATGCTAGCAGTGTTGGGGTTTTTTGAATGTTTGTGCTGCACAAACCCCAAACAAGCAGTTTAGTGAATAAGAGCCTTTAGAGAAGAGCATTTAAAGGAGTACAGAGGAGTTATATGCATAAATCCCCTGGACATATTTTCCATGTAGTACATTACAACCCAACACGCTGTTACGTAACATTGCTCCACTGCAGTTGGAATCAGTGTCAGCTGCAGCAGGGTTTCAAAATAAATGGGCCATGTTGCAGTTCTTGTGTCTATGTGTGAACACAGAGGAAGAAGGTCATGATGTCTTTAAGTGCATATGCTACACACTGAATCCATGTGCCAAAATGCCATTTCCTTTTCTAGCTACACTGCAGCACCATCATCTCTTCTCTTCAGCATGAGATGTGTCCCACATCCATACTCTTGAAAGCTTTTTCCTAGAACCTTCCTCAAAGGTATCACAGCAAACACTTCTTTCCCTTCAAGCCCCTAATTTTGAATAATGGGAAAGATGAAATTTTTCCCTTTAGAAAGTACCACCAATACAGTAATAACTAACTTATGCCAGAATATAACCATGCAATTATTCTCATATGTTTTCTAGCTCTGAGGTGGGTGTTCACTAGCCATGAAGATGGAAAGGACAGAAAGATGTTATGGTGCCGTATTTCCTTTTAGCTGGTTTGGGGCTTGTCAGGACTGAAGTTGGTGGTTGAAGCATGCAGCAAGAGCCTGGGATCCTAGGCTTTTCTCCACAGGCACTACTTCATGCAGGATTTGCTCTAGGTTACTTCAGTGCAATTTAAATTTTAGGGAGCTTCAACCCCCTTCTTAATACATGTGATGGCTACTCCCTCCCTGTGGTAATAGGCAGGCTGCTCTGTGAAGATCCTGGTGAATGGCAACATATTCCATTGAAAGGTGAGAACTTCTCTTCCCTTCCCTAGTTCCATTTTCCCTTAACAGCTCTAAACATTTCTGCTCCTTACTCTACATTGTCCTCAGCAGAAAGGCAGTATTTTTTTTTTTCTAGAATAGGTTTGTCAGCTCCTGAGGTTTGGCAACATGGAAGTATGGAGATGTTATAGTAGCAAATCTGTCTCTTTTGTGACTGCTAATGCTTTTCTTTATGTTTTCTTCAGTGCAAGTCAACACTGCAGGTCAAGGCAGAATGCTGCAAAGTGGATTATGCTCCATTCAGCAGCCCTTCAGTGCAGCTTCTGTCTCTTCAACTCAAGTAAGATTCTCTCCTTGAAATGAGTATAGCCATGGTGCACAATCTGTCTTGCAGGCAGCCTCTCTCCAAATCCACCCCATGAATTCCCTCTGCTGTTTTGGTCTGCTATCCATCACCCCAGCCCTCATTAATAGTGAATTAATGGGAGACAGAAACCAGGCAAAAAAAGTCTCAGAACGATTATGCTCCATTGTGTGTCTTCACCTATTCACTGCCCAGATCCCAGTGCTGGCTGCCCTGAAGGTAACATGCTGTGTCCAAAAATGCTGTGGAAGGGAAACCCAACACCATAAGCTTGGAGAAAGCATCCAGTGAAGCAATAATAGGAACTCGGGGCCAGTCTTAGAAAAAGGATGGAAACCAATGTATTAAACCCTTCTCTGTCCCCTCTGATGGGGTGACGTAAGATTTTTCCTTGTATAATCATATATATTTCCTTCTCTTTCACCTGGGTGTGTGTGTGCAGAATTACTTCCTGGATCACACCTCTCAAGTTTATAATCCATTTTTAAAGAACACTTGGGATCATATGAAAGAAGGGAGGAAAGCACATCTACTGACTTTTTCAACCTCAAGGCAGAGTTAGCTCTGCCTACACTGTTCCTGACAGATGTTTTGCTGGATGAGTGAAAAATGCCTTAGAAACCTCTCCTGGAAAAAAATTCTTTGATTAGTCCGGTTGATCCACGTCAGTAACTTCCTACTTCTATGCTCAGCACAGAACTATGCTGCTTCTGTATTTTCCTCATTGCAATTTAAACCCAAGGTTTGCTGCCCTAGTAAAACTAGAAAATGAGAAGTTTATTCCCATTTTCCTTCCTAGTGTTCATTTCTGAAACAAGAACTTTCTAAGCAGGTGGGAGAGGGGAGAGCCCTGGGTTCTGGTCCTTGATCTGAAAGCAGCTGCTTTCAAGGACCCTAGTGCAGGGTCTGGTCCTGGGCTCTGACTGGATCTGGGTTCACACCTTCTGGCTCTGGCACGACTGCCATCAATCTTGTTTCAGACTTCTTACCTCCAGCTTTAGCAAGCACTGAAATTGTGAAGTCAGAAACAAACACACCACCATTTTTTCTCTTTGCAGGATCAGTTTTCAGCCTTGATATTTGTTTCTCAGCTGTGTGGCTCTTAAGTGCCCAGGACGGGCACTGTGGGGTCAGGAGATCATCAGAGCCACGTTTCACATCCAGGCGTCACCTGCAGTTAACTGCAAAATCAGAGCAACTGCAAAATCAGAGACTGGGGGCACAGACTAAATACAATTACCTAACGCTCAGTGACAAGGAAGACTGATACTTCTGAGCCAATCCAAAACATTAGATGTTAAAGGAAGTCTACTGGTGAAAGCTCAGTCAAATGTAGGCTTCAGGCACACACAGGGTGAGATGTCTCTGCACCTCAGCAGAACAAAGGCTGCAAATAGTTAATCGTGCTGTCTAGCAATGGACATCTGACTGATGCTCTGAATCACCCCTGAGCCTTCTCTACACTGTAAAAAGGATTTTACATTTCATTTGACATAGTCTGGATCTCACTAATCAAATGCGAATAGCCCTACTCTGCCAGAGCCCTCTTTTAGATGATTAGGCTCTTTGTAGATCTAACTGCCAGAGCTGGTCCTATGAAAATAGCAGTAATAGTCAAAGCAACAATAACAGAAATTCATGTTTCCTTTTGTTGTAGTTTGCTTGTTGTTGACTGCAGAATTCATATTTGTACTTCAAAATGGTTTCGTGGAATAAATTGCATAATAATTCATTTAGTAGGTGATTGTTGTAGTTTATCAGACTTGCTGATGGCAGCTACAAATCTGCTCTGTTAGACAAAAAGAAAACTGATCGGTTTAGAGGTTTTTATAGACTTATTGAAATGCTTCATCTCTAATGCATACTGTTCCCCAATGCAGCACAGTCTGTGCAGCATTACCTTTACATCAGGATTTGAGCCAGGCACAGATAGAATATCAGCATTTGAATCTGTTTACTGATAAACAGTATACTGTAATATGTGGCTTGAGAATATGAAATTCTTCCTTTTTTTTTTTTTTTTTTTTGTTGCTTGCCTCTGGTGCCCAAGAACTGGTGTCAATTTAATTGTAGATGAGTGAGCCTGCAATCAGCCTGATATGCTTCAGCAGTTGTAATTTGGTTAAGGTTCAAATCAATGTTCTGGTCCTTAACATTTCTTGAATGTGTTGAAAATCTAACTTAATTGTGAGAGGCAGTTGTCCTGTCTCTGGGAAGTAAACAAAAGACTTCATTTAGCCTTGACTCAGGCTACAGGACTCAACTGAATTTTACTAGCTTTTTGATTTCCACTTTTATATTTTTTCTTATAAATATTTTGAAAATAATAATCTAAGTTTTTCATTAAATCTGTAATTAGGTAGTGGGTATGACTTTTTTTCTGCTTTCAGCTGTACCTAATAAACAGATAAAAATGAAAATGTTAAACAACTGAGGATGAAGATAGTTAAGTTCAGAGGGAAGAAACTGAATGTGAATAGAAAAATGTAGCAGATATTGATATCATCCTACAATATTGCCTAAGATGTTGAATTACATTTAAAGAGTAGTTAAGTACCTTTGTGAACACAAGATTTTAGAAAGGCAATATATGTCTTTCTGTCCCTGATATTTGGCATGTCTTCCTTGTTTTCCTCCACTATAAACCAGCTATCACTGATTTAAGTGCTGATATGATGACTTGCTTCCTTGATCAACAGCTGTTCACAACTTGTTATTGAAGATTATTTCCTCTCTGAACTTCTGTTGAGAGAGGGTCTAGAGTGCCTTAGACCTTTTTTCTTGGAATGTTAAAAATAATAATTTATCAACATAATTCATATTCATTTATCTCTGAGACTGCGCCATTCTAACACACTGAAGAAAGAGGAGTGAAGTCTGACAGTGATTTTTCTGAGTGTTATATTTGCAGGCTGTAAATGGAAAATTGTGGTAGGCACCACTACTGCAAGCCTATTAGAAAAAGTGACAGAAGGAATATTTTTAGCCATGATAATCATACTATATTTAAAAACACAAGAACTAGAACAAAATCAGGGATAGCAGTCAAACTTTCCTGCAATTATTTTTCAATTTGCAGATAAATTTCCTTATGGGTTAATGAAAATCAAAGCAAAGTGCAAATGACAGAGGAACAATAAAGAGTATCTCACAAAGCAGTTGGGTTTCTAAGCTGTTGGATGCTAAGCAATTTATTCATGTCAGAAAAGCCTTCCTTAGAGGAAAACAAATGAAAAATATAAACTATGATGTCATGAGGCCAGATGCTGGACCAGATAAATATTCTTTTTTCTTTCCAGTCATCACAGAAGGTGACTATATGCACACTCAAGATAAAACCCGAGTAGAAAAATCCTCTTACCTTTATGCTACTTACTCTGCTTCCTTTTTCCCTTTTTTTATTTTTTTTGACTTATGCTAGAGGACAGCTAACTTGGGAATAAGTGCAATTGATGTACATCCTGATTCTACTTGATAGCCTAGAAACAGAAAAATGCAGCTGTTCCAGGAGGATAGCTTGCTCAAAGATCAAAAGAACTACTACTTTAAACTGAGCCCAGCTACAGAAGAAGAGAGAATCACAACCTATAGTGTGTGTGTGCTATTAAAAATCTCTTCTTATACCAGAAAATAAGATTTCAGTTTTGCACTTCGTAAACTAAGATTAAATGAAAGAAAAAAAATCTTTTTCTGAAGATGATGAGGAATTACAAGGCCTCCAACAGAAGGCTCTTATGGAGTGCCCAGATGATTTATCAGCTCATTGAGATACTCTTCGATATAACACAGAAGCTTCAGAGGGGTTTTTGTTTTGTTTTTGTTTTTTGAGGTTTTTGTTGTTGTTGTTTGGTTTGGTTTTTTTTTTACATTGTGGGTAAAATGGGAGCAACTAACCATGCTTTGTTGGTAACTGGAAAGCAGATATAACTTTATTTGTCTTTAATACTGCTGAAAGGTGGAATATTTACAGAACTCATTAGCCACCAATTGTTTTCTTGAAACAAGAGCAGGCGCTGGAGATAGGGAAATTTCCCATATTATTTATCTGTGCTCCATAAGACAGTCCTCCTAAAAGAGTATAATTTTTCAAGACTCATTTTTCCATGATTAGAAAAGCATTTTAAATAAAGGGAGGTAAAACCCACAAATGGCAGTTTCTTGAGGCTGCTTTGCCAAGGGCCTTGGTTTATCAGCACATTAGGAAGAGTCTCTAGCTTCTTTGAGGATTTTAATATCCTGGCCATATGACTGGATATACAGATACTAATGACCTACACCAGACTCAAGGTAATATGTCTCCATGCATGGGCTGGACTAAGTTGTCAAAAAATGAATGACTTTGACTTGAAATAAATGAATAGTAGCTTACCACAAAGTGCATAAGCCAATAATGAAATTAGTTTAGGAACTGTTTGCTCCCACCAGATGTGTGCCTGGCATCCTTTGTACTCATATGGATTTCAGTATAATTTTTCAGACTCTTTTCCTTTTCCTTCCTAACTTACAGAAAAGAATCAATTCACATGGATGGCACTTATTTTCTGGTCTTGTCTTGCAAGTGCCTTTCAGAGTAGATGCAACCCAGGAAGAGCCTCCTGTACTGCAGGATGTGACAAGTTGTAATATTCCAGTAAGCCCTATGGAGAATTAATGAACAGTGGCAGTTGCAAAAACAAGTACGGGCAAATCAGACCAGAATTTTTTTTCAAAAGCTGAATAAAACCTGGAAAACAATGCCAATACAGAGTATGGTATATGTCTCATTAAAAAGGAAACACAGAAATAAGACACATTAAATTACCTGTGGTAAAGTGAAAATTGACATCAGACAGAAATCACACCAGTGTGAATTCAGATTTTAAAAGAACAAAGCAAACTGGCTCATTTGGAACTGTAATTCTGTGTATACCTTATCAGTGCATAAAAGAACTGTGAACATCAAGAATGGAAGTAGATGCGATCCCATCAGAGCATTGCATGTAGAGCTTATTGTAGCACTCCCAGCACCCCCTGATGCACTTCCATTCTTGCAATTCCAATTATTTACCTATCATTTAAGACTCTTCATAATTCATACTGTCATGTGTTGTAGACTATTATGTCACTGTGACACCGTAAGGATTTGATCAGTGGCTGAGCTGCTTTAACTCGATTAAGTATACTTGACAAACTGTGTGATACTCTAAGTTTCACAGAATTATTTTTAACCATGACAAGATGACACATCATTGTCTCTTGACTGCTAACCTAGATTGGATGATACCAGCTGATAGCGGAGGCTATCTTGGATGACATGTGTGCACAGCAGTAATCGAGAATGCATCATGCTATTAAGCTCCAACAATTGCTTTACTGCTGTTATAAATGTCAGTTCCAACCTACGATAACAAAATTTTCACAGCGGGGCTCCTACTCACACTTCTTTGGACATTGAGACTCATTTTTCTAGAAGCCTGAGCATTCTGAAATATATACAGAGATGTGTCTGACTTTATTCTCTGTAGGTCTCACCCAACAAGTTTAGACACAAGCTGAGATCTATCTTTTTATCTTGCAGTCCTAAAAAATGCACATTTACATTTCACCTGTAGAAATTGCATTTGTGCGTACAACTCAGTGAACATAAACACCAGGTTGTTTGGTTTTTTGGATTTTTTTTAGTGGAGGTTAGTATGTAAGTATCTTGTAACTCGAGTTTCAGTTCTGGCCCCTCCATGGACAAGGCCTGTTTTCTGGCTCTACACCTCACACCCACGCTTGCAGTGATGCTCATGACCTTTGAGTGTGCAGGTGTTTACTTATTCAACAAGCACACCAGGTGGCATATTTTCTGACTAGAAGGAGTGTGATGGTTTGAAAATGGTATGCCCAAAGGAGCTCCCAGTCCTGTAGCGTGGGGGCAAGTCCTGTAAGCAGCAGCACTCGCTGAGGTGAGCACAAAAATCTTTACCATGATGTGAAGATCTGCACCCATTAGCTCTCAGGTGGTGTCAGTGAGGACAGTCAGAGTAGAGTACTGAGAAGAAGCTTGTAATGCAGATGTTTTAGTGGAAGAAAATCTAAGGGGAGATTGGATATGTGAACAATCTATATCTTTGATAACTCTCTATGGTATTTGAGTTACTGTGTTTTGATACAGTTTACATATTCAGATGTCTTTCCCAGTACCAGACCAGTATCTGTTAATATGATGTAGTAATGATGAATGGGAGGATAAATATCTTTGTTTTATTTTAAAGAATGTCTAATTTTCTTCATATATATTATCATGTAAATACCATATTTTAGTCTTGGGTTTTTTTCCTCAGCTTTCTTCATTCTTGCTTTTTCTACCTTCTCATTCTTTAGAGGAAAATAGGATAAGAGGAAATCTTTTTCCCTCTAGTAGGCTGTGAGAAATGGGTATCTCTGAAAAAACAGTATATTGGGAATAAGCATAACTCTTTCTATCATATTTACGTATTGCCAGTGTATTTAATTATAAAGCCTGTCTTTTCAATGGCAGGATAGCCTAGGAGAAGGCATGCTGTATTTCAGTTACCTGTCTTTCAGACTGTGATGCCATACAAGTAAAACTGACATCACAGCCTTAAGCCCAGAAGAAGACTGAAAGGATGAAAGTAACACCAGAGGAGGGGCATATACTGGAAAGTTTTTGCATAACAATTTTAAGTGCATCATTATTCAGACCTTCCTCTAATAATTGGATAAACTAGACTATTAGAATCATTGTAATTTGACTAAGAGTAATTGTTGTGTTTTGATAGGATTGTTAAATCTTTAATTGGTCTCAGTAAATTCTTAGCTGCACATATCAAGCATGTAACATTTTGAGTTTGACAACTGTGCAATTTAAAGTGCACTGTAACTGGGCTAAAAAAATGGTTGTCTCACAGGCAGATAAATTCAGACAGAGCACAGTGTTTCTAGCCTACAAATTAGGCTGCCCAGGGTATTTTCTGAGTATTTGAGGGTGGGTTCTGTTGTGTGAGGTAGATTTACTTTTTCTCTAAATTTCCTCATTTCCTTCTTACAGCTCCCTTAACACTGGACTGATGACGACTGTATTATTATAAGGGAGAGTAAAAAGAGATGCAGGTACATTAATCTAACTTAAGCATTATTGGTTGCTGTTTGTTCACCCTGTTAAAAAGTCTTCTGAGGTTGAATAAAAATAAGAAACACTCAGATGATGAAGGAAGAATCATTGTCATCTTCCAGATTCTCAACGGATGCTGCAATACAACTTGAGTCAGAGAATCACAGAATCACAGAATGAGCTGAGTTAGAAGGGATCCTCAAGGATCACTGAGTCCAGCTCCTGGCCCGGCACAGCACCATCCCCAAGAGTCACACCCTGTGTGGGAGAGCATTGTCCAAACACTTCTTGAACTCTGTCAGGCTGGTGCTGTGACCAGTTCACTGGGGAGCCTGTTCCAGTGCCCAACCACCCTCTGGGTGAAGAACCTTTTCCTGACATCCAACCTAAACCTGCCCTGACCATTCCCTTGGGTCCTGTCACTGGTTACCACAGAGAAGAGATCAGTGCCTGCCCCCCCCCTCCCACCCAAAAGTACCACAGAGAGGAATAAAAGAACGATTTTAAGGACAGTGGGTGCAATATTCATTTTTGTCATATCTGTTGCATGTTTTGGGACTGCTGGAGCAGGGTAGAATGGCTGTGGCTGTCAAACCCTATCAGCCCATCCAGGAGGATTCATCCTGTGGTTCAGGCCAGCTGATCCTGTGCTCAGTTGTTGCTGCAGCTACACTGGTGGCCAGGCTCTCCAGTCCACTCTCAGTTACGGCTGGGAACAAGCTGGTTCTGGACCACATAAGAGTTACACTGATACCTGTGTATGTGGGATGACTTTACTCTCAAATGCATTTGATCAGTCATTTTCTCTTCTGTGTCCAATGAACACTTTTCTTCCCAGCAGAAATTCTGACAGGGGAACAAGTTTAAAATGTGCCTCTACAAAGTTTACTGATAACAGCTCAAATTTAATGCTGATATCTGTTCCAGCTGCAGTTAAAGATACCATCTCTTTCCCAGAGGATTTGTAGTGGTGGTGGGCATCTGTGGAAGTTTGGTTGGAGATGGTCAATTTAAAGTTTGGTTTGTTTGGACACACTGGTCTGTACTAATACACTACTCTGTTAGTGAGGGTGTGAGCAAATGAATATGGGAACAACCTGAGATATGCGACATGTCATTCTGCATAATAAAAATAAATGAAGCTCTAATCTCTGGTGTGGTCATGTAATCTTCTTAGCTGTGGGGCTCCCTCCACTGACCTTATAACCCATGTAAAGCTGTGTGTGTCATTAGTCAGATGCCTGATAAACCCATTTTCAACCCAGCTGTAACACTTGTCTGTCTAAGTTCCCGCCTTGACATGGCATGAAGTGAGTGTATCTATGCTAAAACAAAAGAGGTGCATTCAGCATGTACAGCTGGCTGTGATGGTGTGCACCCACAGCTCAGTAAGCAGCACCAGGGCAACGTGAAAGACTGTCACAAAGCGGCTCATGCTATTTCAAAGCTACAAATGAAGAGAAATTGAGTTCACTGCTGCAGTGAAGCGAATCAAACCCCGTAACGTTTGTATTAATTGCCAAAAGCAGATAGTGCCTGGGAAGCAGAATAGAGGCTGCAAATGCAATAAATCTTCAAGCTTAAATCTGGAAATCAGCCCAGGTTTTGGGGAGTTGAAAATCTAGCAGAACTTACTTTTAAAGGTATAAATCTATCAGAAAAAATCAATCTGAGAAGTACATTTTAGATATTTGTTAATTTTTCTTTGGCTTTTAGCCAAATATTAACTGAAGGTCTAAGAAATAAATGGTCTTTTTTAGAACAAACAAATGCTCTCAGACCCTTCATTATGTCTAACATACTCATTACGGTCTATTTAGGATAAAAATATATGTAACAGTTAAATTAACAGTACAGTGATTTGGAACTATTCTAGGCTTTAACTAATGAAAGGAAGGATTGAAATGGGATGTATAGCATCACTGTGCAATGATGCTGTAATAATTTCCTTTTCTGCAGAAGAAGCAGCATCAGAGTTCCTGAGTTCATCACCATGCTGAATCAGGTGAGGTAGCCCACAAACACAACCACAAGCCCAGAGCAGAGAGCCTTGACCAGCAATTGTTTATCAATACAACACAGATGATGCACTCCAGAATCAAATGCATATTGGAGACCTGAGAGAAGTTCATGCTCTGGAAGGTAATCTTACAGCTCTGAAGCTGATGAAAGGTTGAACATTTTCTCACATAAATGGGGTGAAGATTTGACTGCATATGTGTTAGGCAGCTGTTGTTTTCTTCTGTTAAATTGGCAACAGGAGGAAAGTGAAGAGGAAGTGACAAGATTTGGGTGATGCTAACAGCAAAGGAATAAAACAAAGAAAGAGAACTAAGAGCAGTTGAAAGAAATCTTGCTCATTTCACTGCCAGCACCTGACCTTTCCTTTTCCAGTTCTTTTTTCCTGACATCTAGGGCTCACTGCCTGTTGTCTCAAGTAGCACCGTGCTGCCTGCAGGTCATTAGCTGGATGGCTTTATTGGCTGTCCAGAAAAGCTGCTAAGAAAGGAATTCAGAGAGTTAATAGCAATTATATCAATAAACCCACAACGTGTAATTTGCAAGACATTCTAGTGCTGCTAAAATTTATTTATTTTATGCTCTAAAAATAGTGTTTCTTTTGTTGAGTGGAAAGGCAAAGGATTATGTTGCTTGCACTGAAGAATTTACTCAACATTTTTGCCCACAAGCCAACAAAGTAAGGAAAAAGAAGACATATAATATTAAAATGGAAGCATATATCTGCACTGAGAATCAATACAGCCACACAAGCAAAGGTTTCTAAAAGAGATGTAGAATATATTGACAAAACTAGTTTTCTGCTGCCACATCTTAAGTCATTTTCACTACTATATTATTTTAATATAATAACATAAACATCTTCATTTTTGCTGGTGAAGTTATACAGCTGGGGGCAGGAAAATAAAGTAATACTACAGACATTCATAATGGCATTCCATAAATTTTCAAATCCTTATTTTCCAAGGAAATTCACATATCCTTTTCTCCTATTTCACACACCCCCTATCCTTGGAAACGTTTCATCTATTTAGAGGAAACATTATTTGCTTGCCATAATTTTCAAATAATTTCTGATGCAAATCTATGCAAATCTGATGGAAGGTACAATTCAAACACATCAGGGCTTAAAACAAAGCAACTTTCTGATAAAGTCACTAGTCCTGATAGCTGTCAGTCCCATCTAATTTACTTGGATTTCTTTCTGGTGGCTTATGCGTAGCTTTTTTTAGCCCGAGAGAGAGAGAATGGGGAAAAAAATATTTTCTGGGTGACAGCACACATAAACAGAGACTTGTCAAATGTTAGACCAGGTAAGATATCCCTGGTGAGTCCACAGCACTCAAGTAAGGAGAAAGAGTTGTGCTAGTGTTTTCACTGAGATACTGTTGGGATTTTCCTTTCCTGCCTCTTTGTGTGAAGGCATTTGACATATGGTTCTACTGCTGTTCAATTACACATCTCTTTTCCACCTCAGATAGGACTTTTCATTTGTTTGTCAGTTCCCATTCTTAACTAGAATTACACTTTATTAATCCTTCCTCAGAGTCTTATGTTATTAATTTTTATCAGGGATTGGAAAAATTTAGTCTGGAGAAGAAGTTTAATCAGCACAGAGCCTGCCTTAGAATGAGAGTTTCCCATTTTAAATGGGCTGGTTGGTCACTGACGTAGTTTTTCCCATGCACTGAAAACGTGTTTAAAACTATGCCATTTGATTAACTTGTAAAGTCTGAGAGTAGCTAGCAGATTCAATTATGGATTCAAATTATGCAACTAAATTGGTCTAATTTTTAAAAGTGATGAATGAAGTGCATTAAAAGAAAGGGATAATAAAGGTCTAAAGAGGAACTGGCAGGGATTCTATTAATTAAAACTCAATGAACAAATTCATACCCTTGTGTGAATGGGTGCACAGCTATAAATACATTGATTTGCATCAAAAATCCAACTTGACATAATGTTTACATTACACTGGGTTTAATTTCCTACATATTTGAAATCCATTTGAATACATGTTAATGATGACAGGAGATATTAGAAACCTGCTCCTAATACTGCAACAAGCAATAACTCTATTAACTATATTAGGGTGAAGTGCCTTTCCTGGAAGACAGAAAGCTGCTTAAAAACATACTGAAAATCTGTACAGGATATAATATTGTATGACAAGACATAAAGCTGTCTGATCCTAATTATGACTTTTGGTTGTGTCAGGAATAGATCTGCAAGGCACGATGATAGAATTGCTTTCTAAGAATCCTCAAGAGAGCATCCTCAACAGAGTTGCAAGTGCTGTGCCCATAGACCAGCTCTCAGATCCATGGCATCAGCAGTGATTCCAGGGGGGTCACATCAGACCCTGGCACAGCCCAGGAGCAGGAAGACAGGAGGACACTTAAAGCTGCGGAATCACTTCATGGGCTCTGTTATAACTTTCACTTCTTGGGATCAAGCTATTTTTAGACCCACCTGTGTTGGTGAGGTTTGAATTCCATCTCCCTTTTTCAAGGATGGAAAGCACCTGCTCCAAGACAATGGTTTGAAATGACCAGCAGTTCCAATGCGGATTTTCACACCCCCCTTGTAGACAAGACCTCAGTCTCTGCAGGTCCTTTCCTACACTGAGAAAGAGCCCAAACACAGTCTTGCACACAATCCATGGCCCAACCCTTTATCTGCATTTTCAGTACATTTCTGTTTTAAGTACGAGTATCTAAGAGCTGATATCTGGAATATCCATCTTTCTACCTTTCTCCAATAACTACAAGCTTAACAGCATTGTTCAGCAAACTAGATCAGGACTTGCATATTGGCCCTTTTCATCCAGCCTTCTTGTTTTTTTAATTTTTAACTGATGAGCTTATTCTCATCAGTTGCTAAAAAGCTGGCACATTTTCCTGTAGCTGGTGAAGAGAAGTACCTGCTTGCACGCCTGCAAAGCACAGAGCTAGCTCCACAGGGACAGCCTTTTTCTGACAGACATGATGTGCATCTTCTGCAAATAATTACATTTTCAACATGAGAGATTTGAATTTCAAAGGTTCTCACAAGTAAATCTCCAACTGTTTAAATTTAAAGTATTTTCAGAAAATAACTTCTTTTTAGTTTAAAGGATTTTTTAGGAAATAAGAAAAAGTGGGATGCTTCAAGTCCCTTGAGGGTGAAACTTAAATGTCAGCTCAGGACGAGGAGGTTATGATGTGATCGGTGAGGTGGGGCTGGAGACTGAGGGAGGGGCACCCACTGACAAGGCAAAACAAATGGTTCTTGTCAAAATCAAGTAGAGGCAGCTTGTGTTGCACAGGTGAAACATTACCCTAACCAAATAATTAGCAATTCATAGCACAGCCTTTGACTGGTAAGACTCACATAACAAAGAGGACAGTTGGTAGCCTGTGAAAGGATGCTGCCTCCTGTCAAAAGAGTCCTTGATTCACCCAGTTTAAAAGCAGGAGCTTTCCCCATAGTCGTTCGGGCATCCTTGCTTCCTGCTTCAGAGACTTCGTCTCTTGGAAATAGCCTGTCAGGTCCCATCTGGTTTTTTTTGTGAAGCTGCCAGCCCCCTGAGAGAGGGTCCACCATTCCCATCTCCTGTCTGATGCTGGAAAACCAAAGGGGAATAACCTCTGCAATCTGCCAGAAATTGGTTTTTTGAAAGCAAGGACTCCGCTTCAGAGAGCTGCAATCTACCATACTTAGAGGAAAATTAGTTTTCTAAGTACAGTGCTTTCTTCTGTTGACTGCTTCAGCCCTCTGTGTCTGCCTGTCCTCCTTCTCCTCACAGTGCAGCTTGTGGGAGCTTAAACCTAAATAACTCATTAACAAGCAAAATCGAGTACCCTGTATTTCTTATTCCAGCAGGTATTGCGAAGGGAAGGAAACAATGACAAAGTAACTTTTTCTTGCTATTTTCATGATAGTAAAACTGCCTGAGTACTGAGGAGGCTACAGCTGGTATAATTAACAGCTGTTAAATTTGTCAGTACCTCAGAAATGATTAGCAGGTGTCCTGGGTGATATGACAAGTTCATTAATCATTGGAGGTTTTCCTTGAACCTGACTTATCAGTCTTAATGTGCCTTCACTATTGCTTTACAGAGGGCAATAATATTACACTGAGTATTATAAACATAAATAAACTGACATCATGTACCCCAATGGACTTAGCATCTAAATAACAAGGCAAACATGCACAGTAAAGACAGCATGGAGCAAAAGCTGAGAAGAAATATTTGCCATGAGAACGAGACAACAGAGAGTTTCAAAGCGGATTTTGGAACAGAGAGCAGTTTCTAACTGGAGTGGAATGGTTAGAAAACAAATGGAACTTGTATGAAAAGGAAAAAGATTAGGGTGGTTGTAGTCAGACTCCTTTACGTAAGTTTGAATTTTTCAAAAGCTTTAAGGCAAAACATAAGGTTTTAGGGTCATTCAGCAAAGGTGGTGGAAGGTGAAAGAAAACCAGCACCATTTTGCATAAAGAACAAAGAAGACAAGAGAAAGGCTAAAAAAAATTAAGTTTTGGAAGTCCAAAACTGAACTCTTGGGAAATGATAGAAAGAAGACATACAATTTAATGAGCTAGAGCATCCCCAGTGAGCAAAGGGAAAAGGAGAAGTAGCCTAGTGTGCATGGAAAAGTTTCAGAGGTGAGAAGAGGACTTTCAAGTGATTAAAGGGCACAGGATGGCATTTTCTTGTGGCTTTTAGCTGTTTTGCTAATTTTTGTTTTGCTTCCTTGTTTCCTGGAAAATGAAACAATTTGATACTTTCTTAAAGGATGGCCCATCCTCTAGCCAAAATTATTTCTTATGTGTCATCATTCAGACCAGAGTTCAAAACTGACCCAATAAATTCATTAGGGAACTGACTTAACTTCCACCTTATTCTGACACACTGTTCATTGACAGTGTCAGAGATTGGGTTTTGAAGCTGAGGGACCACTGAATTATTCTGATGTCTATATCATGTCTACATAACGATGTCTTTGCTGATTGTGTACAACTTATTATCCAGACAGCAGAGACTGGATTTTCAAAGCAGATCTGGTCTGAAGCTGAATGCAGGCAAATGAGTGACACAAGGCATAAGTCTTGACAGTTTCTTTACACGTTACATTAAGGTTCTACAGCACATCGGCTGAAGATCTCCCCTGTACAGACTGCAGTGAGTTCTGCTTCATTCACTTCATACACACACACACACACACAGACATGTATGTATGTTGTACAGATGCATATTCTTGCTTCCTACATTTGCTCTTCCCTGCACTGTCTCTACCTTGCTAAAAGAAAGGATCATTCTTGTAGGGATATTGCATACTAGGTCGGAAGCAGGAATTGATGTCAGCTTCAAGAATCTTAGCTGACCTCATGCCACTGCCAAGCAGGGCTAAAGGTGCTGTCATGTCCTCTTTCTGTCTAAAGAGTAGAGATGTGAGTGAAACTTGCTACTAAATTTTAGAGCAAAATACTGCAGTACTGCTTTAAAACGATGCCAGCTTCTGCCAGATATTCCTAAAACTTAACATCTATTTGTACTTTAAATCTTGAGTACTCTTGCACTACTGAAACTCTCCTACTTGACAGATCCCAGAGGTGGAGGGAAGATGTTACTGTTGCTGGCAACAGTTTTCTTGAGTTGCCTGGGCAAAAGAGGTATTTCTTTGCTTATCCGGAATGCCAATGCCTATTGAAAGTCCCTGTTACATGAAAATGGTGCAAAATTTTGTCAAAAAGTGTATTACCAAGACAGGCACTGCTACTAAAAAAGCAGAACAAACTCTGAAACATTGGGATAATTTGTGCACAGTTATTCAAAGGTATCAGCAAGCAGATATTATTTGTATGGAAAAGCAATAATTACAGGAAAAATGTGAGTCTGTAAATGTAGCACGTATTGCTTTCCTATGCTTTTTATGTAATTGGTATCATTATGCTACATAATGACACCAATTATTTAAAAATTAAGTGCACAATAATGCATACTTCATATTTATTATATTCAGATGGAGTTCCTATCTGCAGCACTTCAGGGCCAGACATCCTTTAATAAATTCTACATGTGCCTTCAGTATTTTCTCTAGGGTTGTATTTTTTAATGCTTACTCTTTTAGTGGGGAATCTCAGGCATAAAAAATTAAAAAGGTCAATTTGATGATGAAACACATGAGCCTGGATATTCTAAGTGGCACCCTAGACTGCAGAAGCTAATTGCTTTTTGACAGAAGAACTCTCTTAAGTGCTCATGCTGGAAACAGGTTCGTGTGAAAAGCAGGATGCATCTCTACCCTGCTTCCAAGCCTGCTGGGATTTGTTGAGATGAGTGACGCTGTGAAAAATAGAAATCACCTGGAGCCTGTTAATACTATAATCAAGTGAAAGCACAATTACTGCCGTCTTAATCCATCTGTCTGTATGCATCCGCTCCACTTCCAATCACCTGCTTTAGTCACAGGTGTATTATTATTGAGACGGCATTGGAAAAATCCAAGCCATGCATGTTCCAAATTGCTGTATGCTCTTCCCCATCAGTCTGTCTGTCTCTGTAGCTTTACTGCAGCCATTTGTCAAGAAGGAGAGCAAACAAAGGTCCCAGACTGCATGAAGTAAAGCCAAAGTACCTTTGCGTGTGGAGGCTGGCTGAATGATGCCCAAATTGAAGTTAGCAGTTTGCAATTTTGACAAGTGCCATTTATGTTAAATGAAGAGGAAAAAAAATATCAAACAAATGTGCTGTATTCTAACAACTCACGTAAAGCTCGGTAATGCTCAATAGATGCCATGTCACATATCAGGAACTCTAACGTAGCTTTGGTAAACAAACATCAATTTATACAATGCGATGGCAGTTCTGCAAAAACAATCTGACATGACAATATACGTAGTTTTTGATTTCACCCTGAATGATGCTTGATAGCCTAAGTGATCCAACTGAGTGACAAGAATTCTACATGATAAAATCAAATTACAACAACAACAGCATCAACAATCAAGCAATAACAACTGCAACAAACAACACCAGTAGTAACTTTTAATTCAGAATAAGAAAATGCTACCCGAACTAAGGGTATATTTTCAAATTTCAGTAGGCAATCTATTGGGAGGAATGTTGACTTGTTCAACAATTCAGACATTCACCATTTCCAGCTAATAGGTCTTTTTCAGGTAAGACTTCAGTCTCTCAGACATTCTTTCGAAAAAAGTGGAATATGACTCACCATGTGAGTCTATGATTTGTTAACTGTTTTGTACAGAAAAATACTAGATTCTAGGATTCATATAAAAAATTCTTGATATATAATCAAAGAGACTCTTAGAAGCTGTTTTGAAGATCATCAGAAGAATGGTTTTTGAAAGTAATTGTAGATATTGGAAAAGAATGGCAGGTTCTTGTACACCTCCTTAAGATACTAAAAATAAAATTTAAAAAAGAGCTAGCTTTCCAGAAGCGATGATAAATTCACTTCTGTTTTTATGCACACGAATCAGGAGTTAATCTGTAGTCTCTCAGCAGTTTAAAATTGCTTGTACTTTTCCAGTTTCTCTCTCTGTTTGGGAGAGAAAAAACCTTTCAGCAGTCTTTCAGAAGAATGTTACCTTTTACTTTCAGTGAAGTTTTGTTTAAACACCTGAAACTAGAGGAAGAATTATAAACCTCCTGAATGATGTATGCAGCTGCACATGCTGACTCCAAAATGCCACCAAATCCCTCTATGAAGCAGCTAATGGCCTAAATGATTTTCACATTGCCTTCAAAATTCCCCCTGAGACTTGTTCAAAGCTTGGTGCACTGAGTCGAGCTCTCTAAGGAGCGATGGATCAAATGGAGCCTGTTGCTCCTAAGTGTGTTAGAGCTGAGGAAGACACCTTTGCAAAGTTCAGCTCCAAGTTGAGACCAGTTCTGAAATCAAACTCCCCAGATCAAACCTTGCCCAAGTGCACAGTGCTTGTTCAGTCCACTGAAGTCAGCTGTCATCTGTGGCTGCCTTTGTCTAGAAATCCCTTGTCTGAAAACAGGTGGGATTGATTTTGCTTTTCTGGAAGTTCATGAATTCTTTTTAGTATCTCAGTTGATATGGATCTCACCATCCAAGGCAATTCCCAGTAAGTGCACAAAAGCATAATACCTTCATATGACTTTGGAAACAAGCCTGCTGGATTTTTTTTGTGGTTTTGGGTTGTTTTGTTTGTTTATTTGTTTGTTTTTTTATTAGTCTTTTGTTGTTTGTTTTGTTTGTTTTCTGTTGGTGTTTTTTGTTTACGTACAATTACATGACCAAGAAACAAAAAAATAACCCTCATTCCTTTTTCTTTCTCACGTTGTTCTTGACTGTTTTAATTAAAATAAATCAGAAAGTTTAAGGAAGCTAAACAGCTACACAAAAGGAGTATTTCAGGATAGAGAATACAATGTACTGTGATGGGATTTGGTACATCCTCATATTTAAAAATCATAGGATTAAATGACTACTACTTCTGGTAATTTTTAGGATCTTCATTGTGAGCCTCTCATAGCAGTATTATTTCCAGGATCAAAAAGAGACTGGAAATGCAGCATGTATTGCTTACATATGTAAAACACAGGTTTTACATATAATCAGTGTAATAATTTTTAATGTGACTAACCTCTTCCACTCAGTCAGAGCTTCATAACTCATGAAAGCGTAAGCACACAGAAGACATTTGGAAAGATCTGATACTTTAAAAATGACAATTTGTTTAGTTCATGTAATTCACATTTCTGTAAAATTTGCTGCATCGTTATATTATGATGGTTGCAGCAGGAAGCAATAATCATGGCAAAAAAGAGCTATCAGCCCGGGGAAAAATCCTTTTCTTATGATACACAATGATTTTAGAATGATCTTTACAAAACACAAAGCCACTGAAACCTAGAATGTAGGTTCACACAGAGTAGAAAACAATGATCTGGCAGATTAATGCTTTTGAAGATGAGATCAATTCATGCAGCTTGTAACAGAACACGTTTGCAAAAGTCCACTGCAATCTTTGAAATGTATCTAGGTTATGTATTTTGTACCACTGCTACCTAGCCACAGCAAATTTTCTGCAGGCATCTCTAATGGAGAATTTGGAGGCTGCCATCTGAAAAGGAGGTGAGCACCACCAGCTGATACAGCAAATGCCAAGTGGCTATTTAGCAGTGCCAGCTCACGATAGACTCACACAGAAAAACTACCTGCCCCCCCTTCTCCCTTTTGTACCTAAATCTTAAGGAAACTAAATCACTTCCTAAAAGCAGGGATGGAGAAAGCAGTCTATTATTCCCTGGCAGACCACAAAGTATTGCCCATATTGACAATCTGTTTTGTGTAGGCAGGCTGCAGAAGCAATAAATCCTATTAACCTGTTCAAAGTCAAATGAAGACATTTAGAAAACAGAATTGCTAGTACATGCAGTGGTGAAAGAAGAGCATACCAAAGAAAAGTTAAATGGATGCACCAGTATTAGGTTATGCACAGTTACAACTGTAAAATCCCCCAAAATGTTTCTATCAGCTGCTCTTGCCCTTCAGGATATTAATTATATCCCCTTCAGGCTAACTAGCTGACCATTCAAATATTATCTTCTGTTCTGTCAGTGATGATTTTCAAGATAAAAAATCAATTGCAAGCTAACAGGACTTCTGTTGGAAAATGCTTTTGTTATCCTACGGCTTTGCTAATGCACACTTCCTCTGTCCAAAACATAAGGCATTTTGTGTGTACAGACCATTCTGGAGATTTACTGTAATTATGTCATGATGTGCTTATTGTTATGGATTCGGCAGCCTTTCTGCCTCTCTACCTTTTTTGTTAGAGAGCAGCTGCTAGCTTCAAGCTGTTGCCTGCTTCCAGAGGCAGAAGCTGAATGAAGGAGTTCTTTCCAGGGAGGACATGTTTTGAAACAGACATACTGATAATAAACCAGTTCACTAGGGAGGCATAATATTGACTGAATAAAAGTTGAATAATCATTCTATGATAATTTACTGAAACTGGGTGCAATTTGCTTTAAAATAGAAATTCCCTCTGCTGCTGATGTTGGACTTGGAGGACTTTTACTGATGAAAGCATGGCATTTGCTTTTATGAAGTAGCTGATCTTTGGAGATTCATTAAACCTCATTATTTTTTCTCATGCCTAAGTGACTGTTAATACTTATTCACTGAATGAGAGGAATGGGAAGAATGGAGCTGTCTAAAGCAAGGTTTGACAGTGCTTCTCTTCCTCCAGCTCCCTCTGCTTGTCGTGACTGAATACACTGAATTGACGTACTAAGGAAAGCCTTGATAATCTCTTGGCAAAATGATGAGTGCTTCAGATGAGGCTGCCCAGCATTGCCTTGATTTCTGTGCCTGGTTTTAATTGTGAATCAGATGTGTGCAGCCAGTCCCTCCGGAGCTGCTCTTCGGTGCGAGCGAGGAGGAGGAGCTGAGGATCCAGCCCCTTGTCAGTAGCCACTTCCCAAGAGAGCACGCACAGAAAACAGGGCTATCTGAACAGCAGTTTACCTAAATGGAAGGTAGGGAATCGCATTCTAGTCCCAGATTTATTTTTATCTTTAAGAAAAGAGTATGTGGAAGAAGCAACAGTTAACTAATTAGGTGCAAAACAATAGTGCAAAAATGTCAGAGATTTCTCTGTTGTGTTCTTGTTACAACCTCCTTGCTGGAAATGGCAGCTATTAATATTTTATTGACTTGAACCTCTGGGGTAGATTCCAGATGTCACTACTTGATCATTGTGAACATATAAGGAAAAATAATTTCTGTCATGGCAATGTTGAATTCCCATCTATGGCAACAATTGTTACCAGAAGACAAATGCTCCTGTGGCTTTGTAGATGCTTTTTTTCCCTCCGGTTACAATTATGCACACACGCCTGATCTGTTTGCAGAAAACATGGACATACAGAAGTAAAATAAACCAGAGGAAAAATCACAAAATTTAATTATTAAATTGTATACATTAAGAAATAGCTATTTCCTTTACTGTGCTCAGACCAGAATGGAGGTTGACAGAGCTCAAAGGTAGAGTTAAAAGCATGCTGCCTGCTGGGAAAAAACCTGATCTAATGGTTTTGAAACCATGAATCACTTCATGCCAGTCAGTTTCAAGCAGTTGGGTACTGCAGTACTGATGTCTCAATAGCGCTGCAGATTCAGTGAGTGGTGCTGCTCAGGGGCACACCTTGAAAGCCCCCCAAACACATCAGAGGTGTATATATGTGCTCTCTACCTGCCCAACCAGGGCTGAAGATAACATCTGTTAAAGAAGTGGTGAGAATTGGCTGACGTCTACTGAGAATACGAGCAAAGAACAGATAACCTCTGATTTCAAAGGAAAGTAATTTTCTTCAGCTGGATGGAACAATGACTTTTCCACTAATGAATATTTCCTGTCACTTAAATTCTAGGCTTCAGGTGGAAATTTCAGAAAATTTACAACAAAAAGTTATCTCAGACTCCATTCTCCTTAGAACTGCAGCAGTGCAGAAGTCAGAGAGCCAAGAATCCTTAGGGCATGTCTACAGAGGATCTTTACTGCATGCATTGTTTTGCATGGTATATAAGCACTACAAAATTAAGATTTTTCCTACATATGATAAACTTTCCTCTCCCAGTTCCAGGTTACAATTCATGCTTCCTACCTGAACTCCTAGCTGTGGGTCCAAAGACTAGCTGGAGATCTAGCTCTCACTGGTATTGTTAAATGTCCAGGGAACACGGACTCTAAGTGTTCAACTGCCATGACATTGGGAATGCACACAAGTGTATTCAGACATAGCATCAACTGAAATAACCTACAGACTATCTTCTGACCTAGAGGCCAAATATAATAGCACAGCTTATGTTCACACAAATAAGCTCTTTTTCTGCCTCAGAACAAGATGAGCAGATCAAACTGGCTGTCACACATGTTCCCTGGTTTGTGCTGCCTCTGTACCCGTGGCCCGACAGTGTCTGGGACAGTGAAACTGGTCTGGGCTGAATGCATGACAGAGACTGTAGCAAAAGTCAAACATTACGAATAATCATGCTGCAGGTTTTAGAATGAGCCCTGTCCAAGTATAAATGTACCATGAAAGTCCAGAGCCCAAGCAGTCAGGCAAAAAATCTACCAGAAAACCAGGTACTATGTTAAAGATCACTTGCCTGCACTTTAAATGAAGTTCATGAAGCTGTTATGTTAAGGCAAAACATTTCAGGGCTGATGCATTTTTCAAAAGAATCATGTTCCTTCAGAAAATTTCCAATCAGTTCTGATTCTGAGATTGCAAGAGAAACTCAGTTATCAAAAATATTGCAAGCAGTTATCTGACCCCATTACCTTGGCCTGGATCACATGCTTATTCCAAAGGTTCTAGGGTACACAGCTGCATGAAAGCAAGGTTTTGTTTTTTGTTTTTTTTTCCTGGAAGGCAAAAGCCTTGTTATGCTGTCTGTGCCAGATAATGAGGAAAAACTTTGCAGAATTCATAATGTCATATAATTGTTTTTATTTTACACACCCTAAAGATCAGGGACTTCTAAATACTTCCTATATTTTTATTTTCCTTAGACATAGTTTTTATTTGTAGTGGGGTACTTAGCTCTACCAGAAGCACTCAAGTCATTTTACAGAATTTCAGGAATCTATCATTGATCAGGGGCTTCAATACAGGTTCAGTTACAGTTGCTGACATTGTTTTTCTTTGGTGAATTTTACAGACCAGACTTTCAGAACCATGGTATTGTGACCAGAATAGTCATGACTAAAGCTGCAAAACAATTCATTCTATGTTTTCATAACACTATACTTTTATGTGCTCAGTTCATCTTTTGCTCATGAAATGAAAATGAAACATGAAGCACTTATTATAGTCAGGAAAAAATCACCTTAGCTCATGAACTGAGTCCTTGTACTTCCAGAACCAGAGGGGTTTTTTGGGGGACATGAGGCAAAATGGCAAAATGGCAAATGTCACTTTTGTATAGGGCAGAACAAGGCAGCACTGTAATATCAACAATATTGAACATGGTGACATGATGGTGTGGATGGGGTTCTTAATAATTCCAAGGAGCAGCCCTCATTTTTACTGTACTTTCAGAATCAGCTCAGGGATGGGGTTGGTGAACCTGGCACTTAACTATGAGTTTTCAGTGTGAAGAGGTATTGCTTTCTGTTTAACTACATGTTGGAAAGGAATACTTATGATTATGGAAGCTTGTGCTGCTTACTTGTTACTGCTGTTCTTCTCAGTACTATTCTTACATCTAAAACAAGTGTAATAAGCTTTTTCTACTTTTCATAAATGCTTTCATATAGACAGAAAATCAAACAGACTAGGCTTTTTATCCAGAATCTGTTCCAAGAGAGATGCTCACCAACATCAGGCAAATAGGCCCCAGTCCAAGTAACCTGACCTGTGTATAGCTGGAACATGTTCACATGCAGCTCTCATGCTATGACAGTGTCACAAAAACAGGACTATGCCAATACCAGAACTGAGGAATAATTTAAATGCCAGCTGTGGGAGGAAGCAAGTCAGCAAGCAAGCATCACCAGTCAGCACAGCACCACCAGCATCACATAGCCCCGGGACAGCCATGAGGCGCTGAACCTGGGGATCCATAATCTCATTGTATCACTACAGGGTCAGCCAGAATCAGAGTCCCCTGTGTGAGAGGATACATATGAGATGGTCAAAACAAATTCTCAGGAAACTTCCCTCAGGCCTCAAAGTAATGAGTCCAATGTTCAGCTCTTTGTTTTCATAATTCCAACCCTGCTCAAAAAAGATCACATACGCTATTTGCCTTCGCTAGTGCAAGAACATCTGTGAGAAGCAGAACTGCTTCTTCCAGTCTCAGCTCATGCTGGTGCTGTTGTCTTTCTTTCCATCAGGGAAATAAACCTTTCAGAGACAATCCTGTGTGCCTTGGTCAGGTAAGACTGTTTAAAGCTGACTTCTCTTTTCTGAGTTGGAGAAAACTTGTTGTCAGACAATTATATAGCTTAGCTTTATACAAACACAGCTCATTAAGAAGGGAAGTTTTTAGGGAAATGAATGAGCACAATTCTACTGACAAAGCTCCCTACTCATTATGAAAAATGTTTATGCTTTGATGTGTACAATTCAGTTTTCTGCAAGAAGCAGCGAAGAAATGCAGGTAAAATTTGATAGAGGCAATAACAGATAACACGTACAGACATAAAAAAATCTCTTATAGCAATCCTCCAAAATACTAATGGCATATGCTTTAGCATTATTGTCAAACAGAGAAACAGCAGTATACTGTGCTCTGAGCCAATGTTAAAGATGCCTAACCTGATGCCTCTCTGCTAACATGGCAAGACAGTGTTATTAAATTAACAATTTACAGTGATTCATACCCTCTTTAAATTGTGCTGATTTTGCCCAGTTCCACAGTGAAAAAACAGTCTTTCTAAAGTACCAATCTATATCATTAAGAATCAATTTTCTTTCAACCATTGTATTGCCCTAGAAAAGAGCTTTGCCTTAATTAAGTAATGTTATTTTTCTCCATTAGGTTCAAAGAGTCAAAACTTAATTACATGAGCTCTCGTCTCCTTTCTCACATATAAATATTCTCACCACTCTACAAGCACAGGAAGAGACAGCTGATGTGCAAGGTATGTGTATGAGTACAAGCATGTAGAAGGAGTAGAGGCTGCTGTCAGAAGGGAGGTGTGGGAACAAAATTAGCAAGGGCAAATCTAAGAAAGGGCTTTTATGTGCAAGATGTGCTTCCTGCACCAGTGAAGACCTTTATGCTGGATAAAAAGGACTGGAAAATTAAGAACACAACATTAGGTTTACTGCTGCATTTGATGTTTTCTAAGAGCTTTGCTGCATTTGGGTTTTTCCCAGCATATCACATTGTATGTATTTTGAGCACAGGAATGGAATATGATGGTTTATTAGCAGAACCCAAGGGCTACTTCAATAGGTGACTCTTCTTGAAAGATAAGTATTATCCATCTGAGCTCAGTGAAGACCTTCACTACAGTACAAGCTTTTAGATTGTTCCTTTGCAGCTCTGTCAAAAGGACTTGCCTGTTTAATTTTAGTGTTTCAATGTAGACTAGCCAGGGTCAACCTATGTTTTGTTTGATTCCACTCATGAATATTTTGGGACCCACAGAAACACTCTTTTGCTGTTTGCCTCATTCCTAATGATATTATTAGTTAGGCAGCTTTTATTTTCCATGCAGTCCTGAGACTCCCTCCCTCCTCAACCCTGCCTTTGCTGTGTTGCCTCTTCTCCTATCATGCAGTCCATCCTGCTGATACATGTGCTGCCCGATTCTTTTAGCCTTGCTCTATCATTTGCTGGTGGATCTGGAGGAACTTCTGGCCTTTTTCTCTGCTCAGGTCTTATCCATATCTTCCCAAATAAAAATAAAATTAAAACCACAAGGAAAAAAAAATGAGATCAAATGCACTTCCCTTGCAGAAGGTTTGTTCCCCCTTCCTGCTCTGCAGGAGCAATGCAGGAGTTTTACAAGCTCTGTTTCTTTAACCTTTGCTATCCTGCTGATACCCTCCTGATCTCTCACTCTGTGAGTCTCAGCTTCCGAGGAGCATCCTGCCTCTCCTCCTGTGCCATGCCTTCTCCTTGTCCCTGACAATACCCACTGCTGAGATTATTTTCCACATCTTGCTTTAAAACCTCCATTTCTTCTCCTTAGTTTCTTCCAGTGAAATTCAACTACTTCATTCTCTTGCAAGACTGTCTGTGGCCTGTCCCACCTGCCTTGTCCCCTCCTGTCAGTGTGAGAGTGCACTGCTGATGACACACCAGCTTCTCATCAGTTACTTCCTAAATTTCAAACTTTCACACACTTCTGTCTTTTGCTGCCTTTTAAGATGATTTTCCAGCAGATGAAGTTTATCAGAAGTTTACTCATTCTGAATCATAGGACTTTTTTATCATGCCTACAGGAAAGCTGATAATGGTCAAACAGGAGGTGCAATGAAACTTCAAACTAGTATTCCCTCTGTCTTCCTGACTTTTCTTCCTTTCCTTTCCATATGGGCTGGCTGGCTTGTTTAACACTTTGAAGGTTAGTTCTTTTGGATGGGAACCACTGCTTTTTTTTCCAATCATATTTCCTCAACAGTGTTGAGGGCCTTTAAATGGTAGGCTGTGAGTAACATATTTGAGCATGGGGGTCTAAAACACAGGTAGACAGTTCAGTAAATATATTCTCGTAAAAGTACACTTTGCCTGAGTACTCCTATCTCTCCACCAGGGCATGAGAGTATTTAATGCCACCTGTGCTATGCTAACATTAAGGATTTTCAGACTATCCTACTCTAATTATTAATCCTTAAGAGAAGCAGGGAACATTAATGCTATTCTACTGTTCAAAGTGCTTAAATACATACACAGACCACCTTTCCATAATACTGGATTATCTGCAATGTTTAATGGAATTATCCTGGCAGCATCTTTCTGAAGTATTTAAGACCCACTCTTTGTATAGTACAGACAATAATTGGCATGAATTAAGCACCCTGCCAAAGGTCTTATGGTAAATCTGCAACAGAGCAGAGATTTTGATGCTGGCATCCTAACTTCATAGCTGTATTATGGCATCTTAATAACACAGTTATGCTTCACAATGTTTTAAATCAATCTGACAGCATCAGGGCTTGAAAGGTATTGTGCATGATGCAGACTCTGCAGAAATCCAAACAGTATACATTTACTGTAAATACTATGGACGGGTAATTACATATTACAAATTTTAAAGCATGAAATAATAATTTTAATGATTGTATGAAGCATATACTAAAGTACAAATACAGGAAGGAACAAAAAGAAATTAAGACTAATATACAGCAGATAAAAGTCAGTGGACAGGATCACTTTGAAAATGGTCAATACTTTTATGTAACTGTTTACTTATGGTTTTATTTATCTGGTATGTAAATTACCATCAATAATGCAGATACAGTATGTAAGAAATGCTTTTCCTCCACTCGTTTTACTGGAATAATATTACACAGTTCATCTTTTCAAGGGCTATATAACTAAAACCCAAACTGGCTAAGGTGATGCCTTCACATTTGTCTTATTCCCATAACTCAGGCACTTAGCTCCACTAAAATCAATAGATTTTTAAGTGTGCAAGAAGTAAAATACAAGCATACTACATACTTTTAATCCTGTGTTGGTAAATAGATATGTAATTCTGTTACACTCATTCCCAAGGCTGATCTTTAATTTGCATATTTTCAGAGTTTTGATCTACAAATGGGTTTTAATTTGTTGACTTTTGCAAGAACAGACTTGTGGGAGTGAGGGCAGGTCATGTATAATCAAACAGCAAAACAAAGACAGAAGGAAGATGCAGAGAATCTGAGTTCCATTTCTGTATGAAATGCAATTACCACTATAATTTCCTTGTTCCTCACAAAGGCCTTACTGTACTGGGTATCCCCCACATTTAGGGGTTTTTCAAAAGATTCAGGAGATCTCTGTCTTTTCAAATGGTATAGAGTCTTATGAACTGAACATGAAAAATTTAGACATGCTTTTATCTCTCTTCAGCAGTTGGAAAGAGGCACAGAGAGATGGAATGACTTTCAAAAAAACATTGTGATAGACCTGGGAGCAGAACCTTCTGATCTGAACCACAGCTCAGGGCCTGAAGTGAAAAGATTTTCTTCTCTTATAAAACAAGAGTTCAATAAAAAGTGGAAATGAAGACAATTGTATGTAGGCTCTGTAGGTAGAATTAGCCATGGATGTGTGTGGGTGCTTGAGAAACTGCCAGCTTATAACTCTTTCAGCTGTATGACCAAAAGGCTGGGATGCAAACGCCATTTATGCACGGAGCCAATGACCACCTTAAGCCCTGACACTACATGCCAAGACCAGCACTGGCATATAACTGCACTGTGTCCCTCCCAAGCACTGCCCTCCCCATGGTGAAGTGGCAGCTATACCTCCTGTTGTTTAGAGGTGGGAACTTCCATTCTGCATCCACTCTACAAGTACTACACAGAATGCAGCTCAAATAGCTGCAAATCAAAGCCCCATTATTACCACTGACCTCATTCTTTACCTGGAACAACTCTCTCCAGAGATCAGTCATTTAAGTATATCTATCCTTGATAACCCAGTAGGCCTGAAAATGAAATAGCTTCTCTAATGCAAGCAACAAGAATCAATAACCTTTAAACACATAAGGACACTTTATTGTCTGAAGCGTATGGGTATATGAGTCATGCCATCACGACATCAGTTCATTTTGGTAATTTGTAGACACAAGGAGAGGCAGAGTTGTGGTCCTTGCAGAGCATATTGGATGGGCCAGATGCTCAAGACATAGTAGCTCTGTAGATGAGGCTTCCCTGGGACAGAAGTATCAAGTGGAGAGTTTTGCCGAGTACGTGAGCACAAGCTACATTAAGGTTTAGTTTTGTCCAACAAAAATATTGAATTAGCTGTGGCCAAAATGATGCATTTTTTCTGCATGTATCAGCAAACCCTTAAATAGCTGTTGCTGTCAAAGTGTGATGAAGCTAAGATCTCACCTTTGCAGATTCAGCTCTGATATTGATCAAGAATTAGGGAGGGCAGGAAATGAGGGAGTTGTTCCATGGAAATACAAATCACAGATTCACAGAATTGTTAGGGTAGGAAGGGACCTCTGGAGATCAACTAGTTCAATTCCACTGCCAGTGCAAGGTCATCTAGAGCAGGTTACACAGGAACACATCCAGGTGGGTTTCTTGTATCCCCAGAGAGGAAAAATCCATGACTTCTCTTGGGCAGCCTGTTCCAGTGCTCTGCCACCCTCAATGCAAAGAGGTTCTTCCTCAATGTTGAAGTGGAACTTCTTGTGTTTTAGTTTACGGCCATTGGTCCTCATCCTGTCACTGGGCATCACTGAAAAGGGTCTGCACCATCCTCTTGGCACCTTCCTTTGAGATATTCATATGCATTCCAGACCCCAGATTTCACAGAAAGCAGAGCAAATCCCACCCTTAGGAGTTCTTTTCAGCTCCATACAGCTGCATACTGCAGGGCATGCCCACAAAATATGTTTTCATTTATTTTGAAGCACTGCAAGCCTGCAAAGCTGAACTTATGAATGAAAGAGATTCCCCTCCCTTGTATTCTCTGTTTTTCACCCTGAACTTGTCTCTCTTTTTAACTTGTTGGTAAGCAACATGAAGAGATAAAATGCTAGCAATGAGGCTCAGTCTCAAAAGAGACAAGTGGGAGGTATGGATATAGAGAATAGAGTAAAAACTGACTTAACATGGTGTGTGGCACTGAGATTTTGGTGGTGTACCACTTCAGAGAGGCAACTACCACAATAACTCAGTAAAAAATCAGTGTAAGATTTTCAAAATAAATTTCCATAAGCATGAAGAAATATCAGACAGTGACTTAGCAAGATGTAATGTACTGACATGGGAATGGCTAGAGGACAGACATAAATGTGTATTATGTGGTCCTTTTTTTACATCTGTGATACAAGGATTGATTTACTGATAGGCTCTACAGAGGCTGTAGTCTTCTACCACCATCACTCAATGCAGTGAGTTCTCTGTGACATGGGACCAAGGAATGGTTGTGGCTGCTATGCTCTCTGTATTATTACTGTTGTTTATTCCAGCCCTGCTTTGCATACAAACAAGCTAAAAACACAAATTGGGGCAATCCTTTATTTGTCCGAGCATTTTATTCCACACATTTGTTCGGAAATAATTTTTGCCCATTTTGAAGTTTTTCTAAACTGTGAGCATTCTGCTGGTTGAAGTATAGAGACCACCAAACTGAATTTTTTGTTACTTCAATGTGAGCTAAACTAGCAATTTTGTCCAGTTACTAATCCTGAGAAAATTATATGCTTCAGCAGAAACTGGCAAAATACCTGTGCATCATCCCATCTATCTCTCTTTTCTATTCTAAGGCTGGTATTTAACAATGAACACCACCACTATGCACATTGGGAACTCCCCTGACTTTTGGGATTATGAATCCTTCTGGTTGTTTTAATTGCTATTTTGTTTAAGCAGTAGGAGAAATGAAAATTCTCCAAAATTTCAATCTTAAAAAGCTAAAATCCATGTTGACTTACACAAAATTAACAGCAGCATTTGTATGGTGCACAATCTGGTGCTGTTTGCTCCTAGGACACATTCCTCCATGGAGAAAAGTTCTCTTGGAGACTACAAATATTCTGCACTTCATCAGCAGAATATCTGTCTGCAATCCTTGAAATATCCCATAGCCCATCGTAAGACTTGCTTTTTAGAAAATACAAACTGAGGGAGGGAGGGAGTGGCACGTAGTTTTATCTTAGTTTTATAGTTTTTATCTTGGCTGTCATATTCTTTCCACTTTCCAAGCAAATATCACATCTAGTGAGCCTAACCTTGGGTAGTTCCATTCCTTGTGAGCTTACTGGCAAGCTGTACAAAATACACTCAGTACTGTGTTTCCAAAGGTTGATAGAAGTGGTCCTCAGTGAAGCTGGATGTCTACCTTTTATCTGTAGGCCGTAGAAGGCATCCTTACAAACATGCTACAATGCCATCAGCCCGTGAAAAAGCCAAGAAAAGCATTAGCATGATCATTGTCATGAACATGCAGAAATGCAAAAGGAAAACAAGTAACCAATTTGTAGGTTGCTATGTTATGTTTTGCAGATAAGGTACAAGATCCATTTAAGTGTCCATAAAGGAAAATTGAAGGGAAAAATTAATTTCTTTCTAGTAACTGGAGATAAATCTGATCTAATGCTTGGTTTGCTGAGAACCAAACAGTATCTGCTCTTCTTGCTTTGTGTTATACGTCACTGAGCTGTACCAGTTAATTCCTCTTTTTCCCATGCAATCCCATTTAATACGGGAGTGAATTTACACTAGCATTTCTATTAATAAAAGTACCCCATGGCCACAAGGGGAAATGTGGGAGTGATGTAAACAGTAGTCAAGCACTAGGTTTGGAAAATTGACCCTTACTTACGCTGTGCAGCTCTTTACCTGGGATAATCACATTTAGAGTAACATGAATGGAAATGTAACACAGATGTAGTGAGCTATAGCTAGCAGATTACTACTAGCTTGTTATTTTGAACCATTACTCTGACTGAAAAGAATGAGCTTATCTAAAAACACAGCTCTATTTAAACACAGGCACACAAAAAACCTTGTTGGATCAGGAAGAGAATCAAGCTTGAACTACATATACCTTGAGTTTCTTGTTCATCATTCATTAAATTGAAAAGCAAAGGCAGAAAGAGTAGCCTGGTTATTTGTTTTTGAAGGCTTGGGGATAGGAGGGGTCTGCAGAGGGATCTGGACAGGCTGGATCGATGGGCCAAGACCAACACTATGAGGTTCAATAAGGCCAAGTCCCAGGTCCTGCACTTGGGTCACAACAGCCCCAGGCAGTGCCACATGCTGGGGGAAGAGGGGCTGGAAAGCTGCCTGTTGGAAAAGGACCTGAGGGTGCTGCTCAACCATAGCTGAGCACAAGCCGGCATGTGCCCACGTGGCCAAGAAGGGCAATGGCATCTTGGCCTGTATCAAGGGAAATCAAGCTTGCACCAGGCAAACTTTATGTTGGATATTAGGAAAAATTTCTTCACCAAAAGGTTTCTTGAGCACTTGAACACGCTGCCCAGGGCAATGGTGGAGTTGCCTTCCCTGGAGGTATTTAAAACATGTGCAGATGTGGCACTTAGGTGCAGGCTTTAGTGCTGGACTTGGCAGTGCTGGGTTAAGGGTTGGACTTGATGATCTCAGAGGTCTTTTCCAACCAAAAGGATTCTATGAAGCTATAATTCCATGAGTCAAGCTTGAGTAATAAAAAATGATGGGGAATAGACAGATGGAAAGCTGATCACTGTTTGGATAGCTGTGAGCTCCATTATACATTTCTTCCCCCAAGCAAACAGTTTTCATCCCTTATAAATTTTTTGCAGTACAACAGTGTATTCTTTTACTCCTAAAAAAGATTTAAGATCTCTGGTTTTGATTTTCATATAAGTGTAATTTTTTGGGGGGTGGGGGAGGGAAAACCTCTCCCATTGTAGTCTAGTGCCTATTAATTACTATGGTTAAAGACAAATTGATGAGATTTCAGTCCTGTGAACTGATCAGTGAATCTATTTTTACTGCTGGTTTGTCTTTTGTATCCAATTTCATATTTAATTTGCTTTTCACAACAATAGGTGTGACTTGCTATTATGTCACAGCTTATATATTATAGTATCAGGAAAACAGTGTGTCATGTCAGTAGTTCTTAGCACAATAATAAATACGTGTGTTGGAACTTCTTGCATGCCGGTATCTCGAACTGGCTGAATGACAACAGAGTTTCAAAACTAAACTAAGACATAAAGCCAGGGTTTGTGAGTGAATGCCACAGTCATCCACTATTCCAGTAATGACAAGAAGAAATCCAGAAAAGGTGGTATAATTGAGGTTATTTGTAAACACTTACTGCAAGGAAGATCTGAAGAGAACTGTGAGCCACTTCTATGTACTGATATTCAAGAAAACACCCCGAGACAGTGATATAACGATGATCCTCTGGTGCCCAGTCCGGTGCTGGGGTTACTGAGGTCACGGTGCAGCCTGGCCCATTCTCCATCCACCAAGAGCGGTGCATTGAGATGTTAAAGGTCAGAATGAGATCTGTTTCCTGCAGAAGGACAAGAGAAGAATTAACGCGTGGGGATGGTACTCTGGTATCCAGTGCCTCAGCAAGAGATTTCACAGCATGCATAAAGAAGCAAAGAGCTGCAATAAAACTGCACTGTCACATGAAAGTTTGTGGAGCTTGCCTGCTGCAAGCAGAAGTAGCTGTACCTTGTCAGGCAGAAACGCTTTGGAGCAGAAAAATAGTCCTGAAAGCCAGGATCTGTTCCTAGACATCATGGCAGCCTAGACTGTAGCACTCATTTCTGTTGATGGCCCATTTTCCAGTGGATATCATAAGGATTGATGGCCCATGTTTTGTCGGTCTGATGTACCAAACTAGGCTAGAATCCCCTGGAATCAAGACTTCATAGACTTTAATATATACATATCTGCATATCTGCAAGGAGTTCTGTCTCACAGACCCGGTGAAGGAGACTTATGGTAGCTCTACTGAAATATTGGAGAAGATCGAAGAAAAAGATACTGTGCATTTGCTTGCAGGCAAATCTCTTTACAATGCCTCTCTCTGATTTCAAATTTCCTGGGAGCCTGTAAGGAAATAGTGAGTGTTGCCTTGTCTAAAGACTGCTTGGCTAGTTAAAAAGCAGGGGCAGAGATGTGCAGCCTTTAACTCCCACACAGCTAGTGCGATGGAGTAACTAGTCAGCAATGCTTTCCATCAGGATTGCATTTATAAATAGTTCATAAAGGATTAATAAATTATTAATATACATCATAAACAATACTACGGATATTACTTTCATAAATTATACGTGGTTGCACATTACTTGAGGGTGTTACACGTAGCTATAACAAAACTATGGACTCTGTGGATTCTGTAATAGCCTACAGTGTTTACCAACACTTTATAAATAATTTGTAACTGTAACCTCATTGTAAAGTGTGACTATCTAGTCTGTGTGTACATGTGCTCAGTCATGCAAAAAAAATTGCTTTTAAGTAATGTCTTTGCAGAACCAAACTCTCCCCACACCTAACCTACATTTTTTTTCAGCCTGTTGATGTCATTAATAATTAAGATTCTCATAAAGATTTTAAAATGTAACTATTTAATTAGGCTTACCGTGCCAAAAGGAATAGAATGCTATTCTGTAGCAGATAAGTTGTATCCACATTTCCCTCCCTTCAAAATAGCTGTCTTTCAGTCCCACTTATTTCCCCTTTTTGCACAAACTCATGAAAAGGTAACCCATCCAGAGAGGTTTCAGATAATGTCACATGTCAATCGATCTGTGATTGCACTTGACCCTGCAGTGTAGCTTAAAAGTATGGAAATTTAGTACATTTAAAAAAAAAAAATCAATTGCTGCCCTGAATAAGCATACACAGCTATCAGATGGCAGGAAGAACCTTAAATATGCTTGCAGTGAATAATTACCCTTCATTCTCACAACAGTCCAATCCAGCAAATAATGACCTATATGAAAAAATTTAAAATGCTTCATATGAATTTAATCATGCAACTAACTTCAAGCATTTGAAGGTGATCAAAGCAACAGCAAACATTTCTATAAATTCTGTGAATTTTGCCCAAATATATATATTGACGTATGGTTATAAGTCTTCATCCTTAACAAACATCTTTCATTTTCCTCAGTCTGGATCCTTCCCTGCTAAAGCCATAGACACTGGAAAGTGTCTGTCATGTGTTTCCTGGAAACTGGAATTTTTACCCTTCACCCAAGCCAGAAGATTATTTTTCTTTCTGAAGGCAGGGCTGTTACAAGCCCCCGAGTAGAACACTGGTCCTCTCACTTGGTGTAGGAAGTTGAGAAATGGACATCTTTGGAGTAAATTTGCTTAAAGTAATAGATTTATTCCTAAATGGCTAAAACTGGAATCCATAATGTTATTGTCAAAAGAACTTTCAGCCATTCTAGTTACCACAGAAAATTCTAAACCTCTAGTCTCTTATCAGAGATGCAGCACAAATTAATGAGACTCACTGTCTATCTATATTTTAGCATTTGCAATACCTTGAGAAGAATCATGATGGACTAAATATATTTTACAAAGTGCAGACTAGGGATGAAAAATGTATTCCTTGAAAAAGAAAGGAATAAACTGGCTTGCAGGAATTTGTTATGCATCTGCCAGATGAAGTGAAAATGGATCAGGAGGAGCTAAACATAAAAATCAAAACCGGGCTCTGTGGGTAGAAAATAATTTCTCAAGAGGCAGCTATTTTTTCTTACAAAGGATGCAATAATCAAAAACTTTACTAGTTAAAAGCACAAGTAAATTTCCAAATTACACGGGAAATATAATTACACATTAAAATATTTACAATTACATATGTAAATATAGCTTCACAAAATCTAGCTTTCTTCCATCCCTGAATTTATCCCCAGGTGATATTTTGAAATATTTACAAAATTCCTTTGCCTTCAAATCATCTTTTGGCAGTAAAGTTAAATGCTGTGATTAGGACTTGTTTTGTTTAGGAATAGTCTTTGAGTGCTTACCAGTAAAAAAATAATATAGATCTTTATCAGATCTGTATTCTATTTCTTTCTCTGAATAATCACTAAAACACTATTCCGTTTCCTTTGGTCATAAAATAGACCTGATACCTGGCATAGAAATGTTATATTCCTTAATTCTTTATTGTAGTAGTAGTAGTAGTAGTAGTAGTAGTAGTAGTAGTAGTAGTAGTAGTAGTAGTAGTAGTAGTAGTAATAATAATAATAATAATAATAATAATAATAATAATAATAATAATAATAATAACAATAATAATAATAATAATAATAATTATTATTATTATTATTATTATTATTATTATTATTATTATTATTAAAAAATCCTACTGAAAGCCCAGCCTCAAATCTTAAAGAAGTTTGAATCACATGGTTGAGAAGGCTTTCAAGAAGCAGTTGTTACATACTGAGCCAGTTAAGAAAAGAAGGTCAGCTTCAGAAAGCAAAACAATAAGACATGAAATCTGATTCTGGTAAGATTAGACACCATTCACAGCTCAGGTCCAGCTTGGGTGGATTAAGAATGACAATGAAATAAAATCTTGAGGAGTCAACATGTAAGTCAGACCTTGTAAATTTCTATCCCCAAAATATCTGAGATCAGAATCAGCATAGAAGGAGCCTATTAGCTACAAAGCTGCTGCAGAGTTAAATCTCAGGTATAAATTGCTATGGGCTTTGAACTTGCCTATAACCTTCAAGCCGTGTTCCCTTCCATGCAGCCACATTAGCGGGGCAGCTCCTGTTGCTCAGTACTGAAGGTCACCCAGCTCATGAAAAAATTTCCCTTAGTGAGAAAACACTTAAGGACTTGAATCCCCTTGTAGGACTGTGGAAGCCAAGAAGGGGATGATGTATCTATCATTAACATCTCTTCTACTGACAGCATTTAGAGCTATTTTTGGACAAACTCTGCTTGCTATTTACTTTGTTCACTGAATACAGTTTTAGTGGACATAGACAAAGTCTGCACTGGAAGTTGGGGATTTATTATACTCTCTTGTGTATTTGCTCTCTGTTTTCTTTCCAACATCTGTGGCTCAAACGTGGTTCAGGGAAATGCAGAGAAATGGTCGGATAAGCCTTGAAGCTATGAAAACTAACAAGAGTTGTTGATACACATTGGGCAAGCCAATATGTTGTTGTTCAAAGTCTGTATGTCAAGGAAGATTTCATTATCCTAAATTCAACAAACAGCTGCTTCCTTCATAGACATAGAAATTCATCCGTAAGGGCTTTATTGCTGATCACTGTGCTGCGTTTGTAAATTCTGCTGGTATTTGTAAAGCTTGTTAGGTAAAATTGGTGCATTAAAATAGATTTTCATACTCATCAAGGAGAAAAAAAACCAAAGGAAAATATTTTGTAGGATGCCTTTGCTGACATTCTGAAAACGTGCTTGTATTTGTAGTGGTCAAGAAAAGTACCACTAGATTAGAAAAATCTTGGCATTTGGAAGCCTCAGAGACTCAGATTTCTGAGATTAGTATATGAGACATCTTCAAATTATGTCTGTAATTTTATTTCAGCTTAGTTTGTAAAAAAATTTTTAGCTCTGATGGTTTTGTGCCTATGTTTAATACCTTAGATAGCAATATTTTCTGGGATCAGTTGCCCCATATATAGCATTTTCTTGCTGAGGACAGCTGATGACAGAATATGGCAACAGAAAGCTTTGTAAAACTGCTAGAAAAAGAATACAAGCTTCTTTGTAATCAGACACAGCAGCAGGACAGCAGTGCTTAAAAGGAAGAGAGCTCTTTGTGTGCCGTATTAGAACTAGTACATATTAGTAAGTGCACTATCTCTTTGCAGAAATCACAATGTATCAGTGTTTCAATGATTTTTCTTGGTTGCACCTTAGAGAAGCTGATTCCAAACAGTGCCATGAGAAAAAAGAGGCAGGAATGGTTCAGGGTGATTCTGCTTGAAAGTCCAGGAGACCTCACAGACTCAGGGAAGTTGAATTGTACTGACTTCAATGGTTGTGGCTTGCTGTGTCATGGGAAATAAGTTTCTTCTATTCTTCTAATTAGGAATGGCTGAAATTTGTGCAAACCTGCCAAGCTTCTGTACAACTTTTGCCGAATACAACCATGTAACCACTTGTTTCATTTATCAAACTCAAACTAGCAAGAATTGGCTGTTTGGAGAGTGAATGATCACACAAGGTTTCAGTGATAAAAGATCAGGGTCTGAAAGCATTTGTAGTTCTGGATGCCTAGGATGCATAGAGGCCTCTACAGGCATTTTTTTTCTTCTGTTATCTCACTTTTCCACTAAAACTAACTCCCACCAGGCAGTACCATTTTCTCATGCATGCAGACTTTCTCCTGTCTAAAGAAAAATCCTCTCCTCACTGAGGAACCAAAATAGACCCTGTCAGCTATGGATTTTTTGCCTTTTTATTATTATTATTTTTTTTAACTCAAAGTTGACAGAGAGAAAATAATTACTGTACAGTTGTGCAGGGAAAATGGATATTTAAAGATAATTTTTTTTCTAGTTTGTTGCATCTGAATTGTGTTTTTTGCCTCCCCAATTTTTGTATGTGTGTGATGCTTTCCCTTTCATTTGAATTTTGTTTCAGTAACCTGGAGTTATCTTCTTTAATTTCCTCTTATAAAACAATTTTGTACCAGTATAATTGAAAACTGGCTACAGAATCTGATTTACATATGTGTCATTAGTCAGATAAGGTTTAACCAGTTTGAATCTACACAACTGATATACTTCTGAAGTTCATCAATGAAAACTGGCAAAAATGGTCCCACTGGTAGCTTTTCTCAGTATTCTGTTAAAAATGCTACTAATGTATTTTAAGCGATTTCTGGTGTAGCAGTTTACTTCTGAAGGATACAATGAATTAGTTATAAAGTTACCAGCATGACAGAGATGACTCAGATGTCCTGATTTTCTTCTCTAAAATGAAACTAGGATGTTATATTAATAAAATACTATAAATAATCCTCAAAAAGCATAGGTTCTGCTATACAGAGATTGACACTGTCAATTAATATTCTATGACACCTGTCAATTATCTTCTGAAATCATTAAAACTACAATTAATGTTATATTAATTTAGACCTTAATATTTTTATAATAATTAAATATACACACTGATAAACCTACACATTTTAATCTGCTCTGTTTCTACTCATTAGAAAAAAAATACCTTCTAAACTGCAGAATATTAATTTAATTAGTCCAGTGGCATCAACATTTTTATTAACACCTTTCTTCAAAAAGTTTCTATCTATTTAGTTCTTCAATTAAAATATCATAAAAGGGGAGTAGAAACCTTCAGCTTATATTTCAAGGTTAACATGATTATTACTATTCCATGAATATTACTCTTCCATGAATATTTTTTCATATTTAAACTGAGTATGTTCAGAATGTTCTGGACTAAGATCCATTGAATTTTTTCTTGTGCAGAACATGAGAATTTAGCCCTTCGCCGTAGCCCAATGTCATTTATCACAAGGACTGAGAAGTTGCAGTCAAAGAGAAATTTTAATTTAGCTATTGTACATATTTAGTGAAGATCCTGAGAACTATAATTTTTGTAATTTCTTGGAAAATTACTTTCTGGAGGATGTAAGCTTGTGCAGTGATAAAATACACCAAAATGGAAAGCTGACTAGAGGCACTCACATCCCACAGTAGTAGCTAATTCTGTGGAATCTTATTTATTTCTCACTGTGCAGTAATCAAGGATATCATTCTGGAATTGAGAAAATTTGTTTAAGGAAATCGAGTTAAATATAATGCCTTGTTTTGACAAATTGCCATTCTCTGACGAAGACATCTTATCTCCAAGCTCTGATAATGTGAGTGTACAGTGGACAGTTTTCCAGATGATTGACATTGTTCTGTCCCTGGGATTACCAGATCTCATAAAAACCTACAAAAACTAGCTTTTTTTTTTTTTTTTTCCCACAGCAAAAGGCTTATCTATTCTAATTTTTGAATTAGACCTGAAGGTACAAAACTTTATTTACTTGTGTAACTAGAAAATTATGATCTCACAGATACCTTAAAGCTTCTGCTGTGAGGTGGAACTGAATTGCCTGATTTAGGACATTGATCCAGTATTTTAAGTGATTTCCAAAGGGTTGTAGCACATGGTCTCCACTCCCACACCAAATCTGTGTCCCATGAAACAAAACTAGCAAAGAATTTTATGACTGAACTAAACTCAGTGTGGTTCTGGATCTCTTTCTGAAGGGAAGTGAATGTACTGACTGGTTTCCAAAGCCTGGTTATTAATACTGAGCTGAAAATGCATGATTATACTGCTTTCACAATTCATTAGTACCAGTTTTTTATGAGTAAGGCATAATGCTTTTAAAGATGTTTAGTTCATTATTCTCTCAGGACTGTTTCTTTCCCCTTATTTTTAAACAGTAAAGGAAGTACATCTCGTTTGTCTTGGTTTACCCAGGCAAATAGACAGATCAATAGCGCTTAGAATTTTCAGATACAAATATACATAATCTCTTAATTCTAAATAAAACCCCTCTAAGCACAAGTGTTGCCTAGAATCAAAGGCAAAAACTTTCCAAACAATATTAAGAGTGATAATCTAAAAATCAGATCTTTAAGAAAAGCTTTCAGGCGCACAAGTATGACTCCGTGCATGCGTACGACTGATTTACTACAAATTTTATAAGGTTAATTAATTAGTATACCTAGCAGGTACATCCAATAAGAGACACGTTGCCCCAGCAACCCACTCTTGGGTCTGCCCCTTGGAGCGGCTCCAGGGGCTTCTTTGCCCTATTTCTTGTTATGTCTTCTGTGTTCTAGTGCAAAACAGAGTGTCCTTGTTAGAATTCCCCTTCTTGAGAATAGGACTGAACAGAATTTCAGGAATGTGTTAGAAAGGGTTAGTTTATTGTTCTAAAATGTGAGAGAAAGGGCAGAAAAAGTACTAGAAGCTATCTAACTACGTATTAACAGTCTACAAAGCTATAAGTATATGAAAAATATATAAAAAGCAAAAATCTTTAGCCATCACAAGGACACCTTATACTTGGATTATATCCAAAAAACTATGCAGAGCTTCCAGTTAGCTGGGATCACCATTCTGAAGGCTGCAAACAGAAAGGTCTAGGCCTTCATTAAAATTGCAGCATGAAATTAATATCCTTAAAATTCATTCCTTTTCTAGAAGAAATGGTTTACTAGGTTACCAAATCACCTCAAAAATACTTTGCTTGATCATCTCTGTCCAAGCAAAACTTTTAGTATGGTCCAGCATTTAGTAAGGAAGGATGCAGAAGCGTATGATGTAGAACTTAAACAATGTTTATAGAACATATGCAGAAAGACATTCCAGCTGATGCAGTTTGTTCAGTGTCCCCTGCTGTTGGTTATTACTTAGTGTTAGGTACTGTAAAACGCAATGCATGTGTACAGTGATAAATTTATGTTTTCTGTTTCTTATGATTTTTTACTATCTTTTAAAACAGAAATAATTATCTACTGCCTGTAGCGTGTGCAGGAAACAGTAAGAAGACTTTGAACAGAGTTCTAAAAGCACAAAAATGGCATTGCTATCCCAAAAGCAGTCTTAGGAAACCTGAGATCATTGTAACACAGGAGGGCTTCATGAAATACCAGGCTGAGGAGAAATACATGTTGTGTACATTGTGCTCTATAGCCTAAGCATTTCTAGTCAGTGGTGATTTTATAAGCATTAAGATCTCAGAATAATTTAAAAGAGCCCTAGATAAATGAAGCCCAGCCTCCTGTGGGGAGGTTGCAATGAGCTAAAGCATCAATTTAAAAACATAGCTAGTTCTCACAACCCACTTGCATTCTCAGTGCAAAATAAAATATCCAGATTTAAATGGTTTGAATTCCTCTGAAGTCAGTAGAAGAGACCCAGTTGAAAAGAGTGATAAATATTCCTGAAAGACTCTGAAAAGCTTGTTTTGAAACCTAGATAAGATGCTGAGCAGCACACCAGCCACAGCCTGATTATCAGGAAGCACAGAAGAAGTGTGGGCTCTCTCCAGGTAGCCCTCGTGCCCTGTTCGAGTGGCGTGGAATAACTGTACTGCATCATCTATTTCAGGCTCTTTCACTGTAGCTTATTCCACAACTGATCAGGCTGATAGATGTCATCATGCACAGTATTAGATTCAGATCTGAAGCTGTACAACATTCATGTACCTTGCAAATTGGGCCAGTAAAAGTCAGATCTCTGCAGAAACACTGATGCATGCCCAGCATGATGTGCGCAAAGCCTGCACGTAGCGGTCTCTACTGCAACACTGCTGAATATCTAAGGCTTCTGACCATAAGTTTAACCCATTTTACTCCTCTATATGACTTTTACCAATTTTCAGGGATTGTACAGCTGTAATCCACAAGGTGACATAGGAAAACCTGTGTCACAGTTTTCAATGCTTATGTGTGGCAAGAGCTACTTTTGCCTGAGCTTTACTTACCCTACATACTTTAAAAACCACCTTCAGCTCCTGTCTGAAAGATCTTATTTTATTTTTTTAATGAAAAGACATCTATCACACAAACACGTTATGTTGAACACGACTCTGATAAACTTTAGTTCATAAAATGTTTATTCATGTCCTTGCAGGTGATGATGGTTATTATTAGAATACCTAAGGCAATATCAGATTTGATAAATCAACGTCTTTTCACTTTACATGAACTAATTAATTTAGCAGTAGGTGGAATTGCTCTCTCTTTTTGTGGTGTGATATCATGCCATTCAACACAGACCACAGAGTAGTTTTATTACAACTAATTTGATTATCCAATACTGTCAGCTAAGTACAGAAATAATAAGATCTAGCTTATCTTGAACACAGAGTGAATTATGGATGTTTTGTAAATTGGCTGCTTCCTGTGTTTGAAAATTATTTTAACTATTTTTAAGAAAAAAAATATACAGTTTCTCCTGTTCTAGAGCTGATAATTCTTTTTCATTTTTCTTTTCTTTTCTTTTCTTTTCTTTTCTTTTCTTTTCTTTTCTTTTCTTTTCTTTTCTTTTCTTTATCTGCACCTCAGAAAGAATTTTGAATAATGAGACTACTATGGAGGAAATCCATTTTTATCTAGTTTTTGCTTTCAAAATGAAAAGAACAAGAAAATAAGCTACACTGTGGAAAATGTGTTTCAACATCTTCCTAGGAAAATTTTACAGTTTTCCAAACTTGAGGTGCCTAGGCTGCATTTGCAAACTGGAAAATGTTAGCAGTCCCACATATTCAGTAGAGGGAATATGGGTTCAAATCCTTGAATCAGAGATGAAAAACAAGCAATTCATAAACTTCTATTCTGACATTTCAAGTCTTATGGAAACAGATAAAAAGAAACTTCATCACCTACATTAATAAACAAACTATGATCTCCAACAAGCTGACATTAGCAAACTTTCCAAGTGGGCGTCCTTTCCTCTTCTGACGTACTGCTATGACATGACAATTCCACCACTGCAGTAAACCACAGCCTCCTAAGGACAATTCAATGCCATTTAAAAAGGCTCAGTGAATAACTTTGGATAAGTGTATGGGTTTTATCACATTTTGAAAAGCACCCCCTGAGGAATAATCTTATGATACCGTGCTAGGTTTTTTTCAGCTAGCATGCAGGAAAGCATCTCTAGTACTGCAAAAGAAACTGCAGCAATTTAACCCAGCTAGGCACTAATCCACAGATGAACAGCATGTCCCTCTTTTGCACATTGTCTGCGTGGCATGAAACGCTGCTAAAGCATAAGGGGACTACCTGCATTCATAAGAATATATGTGTTCTTACACATAATGCAAGAACACCTAAATTAAGATGGCAATATCACCCCAACAAAAAGATCCATTATTTTGCTAATCTTATACTTAGCACCAGTTCATACAACATGTATACCAGCCTGTACAATATACATAAGATGTAGAGAAAATATGCAGATTCAGCGTGTGGCATTACAGTTTTGAACCAGTGGTGCTATTTAGTGGTAAAAAGTAATTTTCCAAATATCACACACTTTCTTTCTAAAACTCTTTATGTCAGCTTTTGTTTCCCATGATTCAAGACTCTTTTCTCTTAGATTCAAATATTTTCATCTGGTATTTTGTAGAAGATATAGTGGTTAACAGATAACTATGTTATTTAATGACAAAGCAAATGCTGTTTGATCTTGTATTTTCCAGGGTAGTCTTGCAGAAACTTTATTCTATTTTTAAGAGATAAACTAAAATTTATATAAAGAGAAATAATACAGACTGATTAAAATCTAACCAAACTGCTTTTTACTTCACACGTTAAACAAATGTGTAAGAGATGTTTTATAAAAGACAACACAGCAAACCCCATTAATTGAAGAGTAGGATCTAGTACCTGGCAGGCATTCTTAAAAATTAATTCCTAGATCAGCTATGTTTTAATGACACTTCACTGACAATTCATGTCAGCTGTCAGCTGCACTGCTGCTGAAGTTTTGTTTGGATGCTTTTCTCCATCTCTGAGGGCTGTGAAAAAGGGAAGATTGGCTTTCAGTTAAAATTGACACTGAGTGTTCCCAAGAGTGTTTTGAATGAATGTGAGGGGTCTCTGCCACTGCTTTCAGACAGGACCAGCAGTAGTTTGTTTCCCTTCCAGTGAGAATGGAGCTCTCTCTGTGGCTGAACACTGACTGGCAGGGGAGCAGCTCTGCAGAAAGGAACCTGGGAGTGCTTGTGGATAAAAGTTGGGCTGTGTTCGGGGCAGTGTCACCAGCAGGCTGAGGAATGCGATTCTTTATCTCTGCTCAGCACTGGTGACAAAACCCCAGGAGGGCTGGTCCCGTTCTGGGCCTCCCAGTGTGAGAGACACACACAGAGAGGAGCCAGCCCAGCAAAGGCTTCTGAGCTGGTTATGGACTAGAGCACAGGACATTTGAGGAGAAGTGGAGGGAGTGGGGCCAGTTCAGCATTAATAGCAGAAGGCCTATGAGTATGCTACTACTGCCCATAACCACTGAAAGGGAGAGCTTAGGGAATGAAGAGGCAGGCTCCTCTCAGAGGTCACAACAGAGGACAGAGGACACAACAAACATGAGTTGGAACACAGAAAATTCTAATTATTTTAAAATATTTTTTTAAACCATGAGAATTGCCAAAGACTAGAATGGGTGCCCCGAAATGAGGTAAGAACTCCATCCTTGGTAATATCCAACATCTGACCAGAAAAGCACCCGAACAATGTCATTTAATTGGCCCTCCTTTGAGAAGAGTAACACAGGGGTGACTTACCAACCTAAATGATTTTGTGATTCAATGTGTCTTTCCTTGAAGACTTGGAAAGGTTGTTGCAGTTCTTCAAACAACAAAATCCCAGCCAATCAATGAACCAAGCAAGCAAATCAACAAAATATCCCAATGCCCCCAATTACAGAAAGGATTGTCTTCCTGAAGCAGGAATATCTATGGGGTATCCCTCAAAATCTTACTGTAACATACTGGGGACCATGGTAGTAGTGAAAGCACGGTACTTCAGAAGAAAAAATGAAAATGTGCCAAAAATTCAGGAAGTCTATTTCAAGATATTTTCTGTCTCTTGCCTTCATTCCTTTTGAATCTTATCACAGTACTTCAGTGTTCATATTTTACTTGTAAGCATTTCCTACCAGCTAGCTAAAATTTACTTAAGAAAATCTCTTCAGTATCCAGCTCTGTACTCAAAGACCCTCCAGTTTCCAGCCAGGATTAAGATGAAACACTAGGAGCAATGATCTTTAACGAGCATAGCTTGAGAGGGGTACCCAGAACAGAGCTCTGTCTCTGTAGACCAAATCAGTGATTGAAAACTTTATTTAAGAAACTGATGGGGAGTAGATTTACCATTCTAACTGTAGTGTCTGTGTCAGTTTCTTAAATTGAGTTTTGAGGAGCTGATTTAGCCCAGGGAAATGGAGAAATCTGGTTGAAGCATCTCTTGGGGCCGCTTATACTAAATTTTTTGTTTGTGTTTAGTGCTAATGCAGAATTAGACGAACTCCACTGTCAAGATGCTAGAAGATCGATGCTTTTATCACTTGGAATTGGAAAGCTGGTACACACAATAGAACAGTCGCAAGGAGAAGAATGATACAAAGAGCTCTTTGATTTCCTGGTGCTTAGGAATATTGCAAAATGCTGTGAATTCAAAGAAGCAGAGTTCATTTTTTTTGCTCAAGGAATAAGCACAGCATATCTGATTTAATAAATTTAGACTGAGTAAAAATATTTTCAAGGAACTGTATATCTGCCCAATGGAAAATATATAAACTTCAATAAATAATTCATTTTTTCAGAATCTATGGAAACACTTCACTCTGAAATGCCAGCAATATACCACATGTGCTTTGTCTTTTTCTTTGGAGCAAAACTCTCATAAAATACTTATGAGAGGGGTCTTTTGTTTACATAAAGACACATAACTTTTACATCAGCATCGCTGATTTTTTCCTTTCCTGAAGAAAAGCATTAGAAGTATTAATGTTTCTCTGAATTCCCAGGACCACAGCAGTTTTCTACAATGTGCATTAGTGCAATTCTGACTTCACTGAGAGTTGAATTTGCCCAGAGAAGGCAGCAGTAAAGCCCTACACGCTTCTAATCTAAAATAAATGCTTTAATATAATCTGAAAAATGAATCTATAAAGTATGATTACATTAAAGGCATACATCTCTTAAATAAAAAAAAGGATCTAATCTCAAAAATGAATGGCAGAGCTAAGACTGAAAATAAAGATTACATGGTTAAGCCCTCACAGGTTAGGAAATGACGAACTCCTTGGTTCTGCCTTAGTGCACCTCAGCACTAGAGTAGAGTATTAATTACACACAAATTTTTATTGCCAGGGCTGAGCGCACAGCATCCTGTAAAACTTCATCATTAAGCTGCCCTCATGTATTTTTCAGTCTTATAACCTGTAGAGATTTACAGCTTAATCCAAAATAACTTCAGAATTTCTTTCTTTTTTTTTTTTTCGTACTGGAAATAATTCCATTAAATTAATGGAACTTTCACAGCATGTGAGATTAAATTTATTACATTGAGACCAGACATTCAGATAAACACTTTCCAAGTCATTACTATGTCTTATACATATCTGGACCCATTAATATATCTTTCCTTACTGATGGTGATATGGGTATTTTTTCATTCTGGGTATGGTTTTCCTGCTGATTTTGATAAATATACTGTGATTTCTTCGCACACTAAAATGAATGTCATATGAGACCAAGTTTAATGTTGTCAAAACAATTTTTGTTCTGACCTACCCATTAGACAGTCTGAGAAAAAGGGAAACTGTATCCAGAGGGAAATTTCAGTAGTTAACAGTCATATTGGAAAGAAATACAAAATCATGCTATGCTGTGATCTGTTCTGGGTCCAATACTGTTATATTTTAATTAATTATGTGAATGACTGAAAAGAGGAAAGGCTTGTTAATATATGATACTGAGAGATTTCAAGAACATTTTAGGAAAGGGCTAGGGTTCAAAATCATCTTGAGAAACCTTAGATTTGTCCTGTAAAGTGCTATTCAGCAAGGACAAGTTGGAGAGTATATTTTTGTTGAAATAACTAAATATACACAGAATGGGTAGCAAACTCCTGGATGTTGCTCTCTCACAAGGTAAGGGAAAATTATCACAGTTCACAAACTCTCTCTGGCATTGGCAGAGTTTCAACTCAAAAGGCTTCAAGAAAAGCTGTGAACTAGAATGAGCAGATGTCTGAAAACTAGACCTAGAAAGACAGGGAGAGGAAAACACTGGAGAGACCTGACTGGGGAGTCTGTGTAATCTGTTGTTACTGGCTTTTAAGAACAAAATAGAGTAAGTTCTGTCACATTTTCATACATATTTAGGCTGGTGACATGGACTAATTGACCTACTGAGCCATTCATCAACGTGAATCTATGATTCTAATAACCAAAAACATGGTCTGGGAATACATAATATTTATAAATATGTAACACTTATCACCAATAATCCCACTGAGATTTGATATATTTAATATAATAACTGGGAGTACCCAATATGTAAAGCATAAACAGAACTGAATTTAAATACAAGACTTTTCCCAGGAGCTTTTTAAGAGATATGAGCAATTTTAATGCAAGAAAAAGGAACATTTTCTTAGAAGTAATTTTAAGGGAATGACTCTCCGTAAAAGTTTTCTGCTTTCCTAGGTTCCCAGCTTCTGATAGGATAATTCCTATAATATTGCACAGTCCATGCAGTGGAACTCTTGAAAGAGATTATGACCTGTAAAAGCTGGAATGCATTTCCCTAGCTTTGGCTGTCTACTTCTGAGCTGGGTGCCTATGGAGCAATGGAGCTGCAAAGGCACTTTTAGGGTATGAGTGATCTCAAAAGGTGTGGAAGTTTTCTTCAGTATGAAGTGAACCACACCTTGCAGTCCTTTGGCTTTAGGGCAGCTCGAGATACTAATCCAAAGGTACATATCTGCATTTAGTTGAACTCCATATACTTCAGAAATAAACCCAGATATATAGATGAATACATAGAAATCAGATTAAAAATAAATAATTATATCTGTGTGTATATATAAAACCTGTGAGCCAACTGCATGTTTTCCACAGGTAGATGTGCTAAGAACGTACTTCAACTAGAAAAACGTGGTATTAGAGCAAATATTTGATAAGTTGGAAATTCCCTCATGAATTTAAAAAAAAAAAAATTGGTTTAGTTACATATATGTAATGTGGCATTTCCTTTGGAAGAATTCTGAAGTCCTGCTTGAAAACTAAGATTATTCACTTAGACACGTATATATGATTCCCAAACTTCTGAAGCTTTTTGGAAACTTGGCATTAACCAGCTATGAACTCATGCAGCATGAGAAATTCGAGGACAAGGTTCCTGGGGGTCTGCACTACTGGAAAACTGATTTCTGAATTAATCAACTAAATAGTTAATTTATGGGTGTCTGTCACCTCCAGGAACTGTGGCAGTTCCCAGGCAAATTCCCAGGATTCTGCCATCATTTTGCCATGAATGTACCTCTCTGGATTAAACCTCAAACTTCAAGACTTCCCTATGGGAACAACAAGTTCTCTGATAGGTACCTTATATCCCACCCAAAAACTGGAGAGAAGAAAAGAGATACTGTGCACATAATAATATAAAAACATTCTATGAATTACTGTTTGGCACTACAGAGTTGATAACGTAGACAAAAAAAATTTACAGGCAGCTAACTTTCACCTACTTCTGTAAAGAGGAATTGTTTTGCAAACTGAAACTACAGATTCAATAAAAGGAGACAACATGGAAATTTAATACACCTGATTTTTGTTGGGTTTTCTTTTTTGACAGCATTATCTTGAACATAAATTGCCACAAAGAAAGCGAAGGCATGAACTATCAGTTATTAAAAGTCTCAGATACAGAAAAAAAGCAACACAAATGAAAAATGCTGGATCAGAAATAGCTTGTATCATGGAGCATATATGGTTCATGTATTATTCAGAATATTAAAATACGATATCATTTGATTTTGGATCTTTAAATTTAAATCTGCTTACAAATAAATTGGTCCTTGATACAGTCTAGATTTTGCAAAGGTGAGCCAACCTGTAGTTAATTTAATCTGTGCTAAGTGAGACAGGTAACCATGTGTAGAAGTTCAGCTTTCTTTGTACGAACCTCAAAGTTATTTTCCTGTTTTCAAATTTCAGATGACAATTTCCATAACTGTTAAGTCCTGATTTCCTACTCGGCATTATTCCACTTCTTATCTGCCATCATACCAGTTGTCACCTTTATTCTGAACAAGTCCAGTCTCAATTTTCTTTGCTACCAGCTGTAACTACCAGCCTATATTCATGCAATATACCAATGATTGTATTAGATCCAGTGGTTCTTGATCCCTGCACAGAGTTCATATGCTTTTGAAATATCAGCTATTTCTCACTTCAAATTAGATATTCATCATATGACTAACATGCAATATGTCTCCCTGATAACAAGCAGATTGAAGTTTATGATTACTGTTCTGTGTGCAAGGGTCATGTTCTGTTCAATAATGCAACTCTCTAAATCAGTCATTAGTGGCAGTGTTTGCTCAGTAGTCGTGAACACTTTCACTGGATCTCTGGGTATAATTCTGTGTAATGGAGTTTATGATATTACCACTGAATGACGAATTGAAAAATCTTACTTTGTATTTTCTAGTGAGATTCAGCTATTACTTTCTTAGATGTGTACTATTCCTCTGATTAATACAAAGCAATGTATATTCATTTGCCTTAAATAAAAACTTAATAATATTTTCTTTCATCAAGGGCATATCTGAAACATTTTCATTCATTGTATGAAGATTTTTTTAAAAATGGATAGAAAAATAGGAACGGTGTGGAATCTGTTAAAAGTGTCTTATACTGTATGATTGTTGGCAAACCACAGTCAAAGCTATCTTTATTTATCTGATCTCAGAGTTAGAAATCTATTTTTAATTAATCTGTCAAGATAATGAACCTGTTTCCTTAGTTTAGGATGCAGGAAGAGTATAAAGCTTATTGAGAATACTTATTAGCAAACTTCCTGATTGTTAACGTGTTGTTCAAGTCATCACAATTGGATCACTAAAAGGAAAACTATAATTTAATGGGAAATTTCTTTAAAATGGGATTTCTGATTTTGCTTCATTCACTTTAGTAACATTTGAATGTAGGAGTATATGCTGGGCTGGAAACTATAGGTCTGACAAAACAACATTGCAATCTGTTGCTTCGCAAACTTTGCAGTCACAGAGAATTCTGAGGTGGAAGGAATGCACAAGGATCACTGAGCCCAGCTCTTCAGGGAATGGGCCCTAGGATCGAACCCTTGACCTCGGCATTATTGGCACCATGTCCTAAACAACTGAGCTGACACAACTCAAAGAAGAGGAAGGTTACAGATCACACGGATATGTATGTTGCGTGTGCAATATGTACACTGAAAACAGAGTAGAAGGACCAGTCACCTCTATATAAAAAACCAAACCAACACTGGTGTATAAAATCTCCTGCGACACCTCTAAATTCAGAGCAGAATCTTTACCATTCAACCCGCCTTTCGACACCCCTAGCACCATACTGCCTATGCAATATTTTTTCAGAAATCTAGAGTACAACTTATAGATTCCTCTGTAATCAGGAAATTGTATATTACAAAATAACTAAATTCTAATTCTATTTTAACTGATCCAGACCCTGAACTTTCCTCGATAACCATACTGCAATTGCTCTAATGAATATTTAGTTTTATAATCTCTACTGAAATTCCATCTATCTTCTAGTCATTACAATAATTATGTTACAAACTGACATGTGAGTTATTCCAGCATGCTGGCTCATATTAACTGAACTACACAAAGAGGAAAAATTTGTCTTGTGACATTTGAATTCAGTGTGAGTTTTCAGTTTAGATGTGTATGTCTGGGTTAGCTTTAATTTAACTAATTTTACTTAGCAATATTAATTAAGAAGATTGACAATATAATTCAGCCACTTGCTTAGAGACCCTGTCTGGGCTTTGGGCAGTAAGATCCACATTGCTGTGACTATAAGGCTATCTAGATTTAACCTAAAAAAAAAAATAAATAAAGCTGTCATGGTTCTGACTACAAAAAATTACATAAAATGCCATCTCATGTGTTGCTTGCAATTAAAATGATATTTTAAGGTCATACTTCATTTTCTACTTCCTTTGCTCTGGTGTGTAGTACAATACTATGCTTTTCGTGGTAGAAAGGGCATCTGAAACAACTTTATGTACTTGAGCCAGTATGATTGGCAAGGAGGAAACACAAGACAATGACATGTTTTGTCATTTCTCTTTCATTGTCCTTCTTTTTGATAGCCATCCACTGAGGCAGAAGTAGCAGATTTTGAACAGCATAAAGTAGCCTCATTACCCAGTGAACAAAGAGGGAAAAGAAAAAAGAAAGAGGTGAACATTAAGTTAACATGTTGTACTATGCATGTACATAGGTGTGAGAAATATCTTTGCAGAAAATAGTAGGATGTGAAGATTACATCAGAACTGTGTCTTGATACTGCTCATGTACAACAAAGTATGAATTGCAGTTGTGTAAGAAACCTGATTTTAGGGTTTTCAAGTAAGCGACACTTCAACTTCCTAAGTATTTTTGCAATGGATCTAGGTTATCTGTTTACCATATAAACTTCTGCAAACATTTCCTAGACTTTCTTGGTTGTTTGTCAGTTACAGGGATAAAAGTGATGCTACAGATAATGTTGCAGAAAAGTCCTTGCACAGTTTCACACAAGCCAACTTTTTTTTTCCCTCATTTGTTTGCAGGTATGGATTCCAAAATTACCTCCTCTGGTATATCAAGATCTTAAAATGCATTGCTATTGTCATTGCTATTTTTAAACATTTTTTGATCCCTCTGGCAGACTGTTTGTAGTGTTCTTTTATGGGATTTAAACTAGATCTTTCTGGCTTTAGATGCTGTGTTCATTTATTTTTACTCTCTAGAAAACCCTCCAAGCTTTTTAGCTATTTTTTTCATTAGATTATAATAAATTTGACTTGAACATACACATCCTAAAAGGCTTAGTTTGCAGAGTCTTGACCTTGTGTACTTTGTAATCTAAACCCCTAAGCTTTATTGGTAAAGGCTGTTAATGCCACATCAATATTCAGCCCAGAATTTCATTTAATAGTTCTTCCTTCGGGCACAATTCCATGAAACATGTGAAATTAATCTGAGATAATGTAACTTGCAGCAGCAGGTGAGAATATTCCCTTGTTATTTAGCACTGACCAGAAAACCGGAAAGTGACTAGTAGACGGGACAAAATTAATTCTTTTCTTCCTGCCCATCATTTTGTATTTCACAGAGTGTGCACATTCCAGACAGAATGAGGCAGTGCGAGAGGACTGAGCAGGCGTGGGTTACTATGACTTTATGCTTTCAGCCAGTGCGTTTGATCATTCATTTGTGTAGCATCAGTTTTCTTGATGTCACTGGGCTTCTTGGAGCTGTACTGTACTTTGTCCTAATGTCTTTCAGGATTTGCCTTTCAAGAGGGAAGCTTAATGAGAATTTTAATTCTACTTGCATTAACACTATTTTTTGGAGGTGGGGTTGTTTTGGCGTTTTGGTTTGTTCTTTTTCCGTTGCTTTTGTTTGGGTTTTTTTTTTTTTGGACAGATGAAAATTAAAAATGCTTATCTTTGTGTATCTAAAAACCTTCAAAAATATCATAGAATTCAATCAACTGAATCTAGTCAGTTACATCAAGTCTAATAACAAAATAAATAGGAGGAAAGGTAGGCTTCAGAAACACCTTTTCCCCACTGTACTTGAGCTAGATGAAGACCTACTCACTTCCACAGTGTATTAGAAGTTACCAATTTCTTGGATGTGTCATTTAATCAAAACCAATGCTACCACTATAAGTCAGTCTAACAAAGAACAACTAGTTACATTATTTAAACTTATCTGCCTCTCTTAAACAACAAAGAGATGAAGTGCTTCATGAGGATATAATAAACTTTGGCAGATGTTTGGATGATGGAATATGTTTGGGCAGCTGAGATCCATGTGGTATAATCATGTCTGAAAAGTATGGGTAAGCAAAGCCGGTCAACATCATCAAGCCTGGCAGTCAGAAAATTAAAGGATGCAGCCTTTACCAGTACCTGTGTTTCAATTTCTTATAGGAAATAAACACGTCCAGAGTGCTGTGACCAGTTACCAGCTTCTATCAACCAGCACTGACAGTCAGCTTCCTAGAGGCCTGGCTTGACCACTGAGAGTTTATTCAGCTTGTCATTACAAGGTTTTTATGGTGGCTTCCAACAATCTGTTCCTACTCCCAGTTCTTGCTTTTTCCCTGTGCTACCCACTCAGGACTGCATGCCTTCCCCCTAGATATATCTCAAATCTCAGCTCTTCACAGGTCTGCTGTCCTACCCTGTAACCTGGATGCCAGCCTACCATTTACAGTTTTAGGCTGGCCCTGCACCTACTTTTGATTATCTCCCTTGGGCAGTGTGTTGAGACTCTCTCCATTGTCAGGAGCTCTCTGCCTCATCACTTCACTGCTCTGTTCACTGGTCCTCACTACCCAAGCTGGTACCATCTGATGTCTGCATGGTGTGATTAAACACTCTGAAAGAGTGAGGGAAGTCACCTGTATGTGTTTTCCCCTAGTCACTAAAGTAACTAGTGAATTGCTCAAAATTGACACTTCATATGACAGTTATTCAGCTGAGATTTCTTATTATATCAGGTGTTTTTCTGACTAAAAACCACTAACATTTCTTGTTTGTTTTCCAGGATTTATGGGTAATTAGCACATTTGGGATAACATTTAAATAATCTTTCAATCTTTTCTTAGATTCTGTAGGATGTTTAATTAAATGATCAAGAAAACTTTTATTAGAGCATCTCAGAGAAAGTCTTTAGAGTATTTACATAACTTGTGAAAATGAGACTCTTGTCAGCAGATCACACAAGTGTTTTTGTGAAATTACCCCATTTTTTTACAGACCTTCACCTGGTTATTCCTATGATGGCAACTAAGATAAATTAAAATGTTTTGCTTTAAAAATTACATCAAGTTTTCTTTTGAACAATATTTTAATCTCACGTTGGTGATCAATCACATTCAGTGATTATTCACCAAATATTTTTCTTTTCAAAATTGTTAAAGCTCCCCTATATGAGCTTTAAAATGGTCTATAGATTTCCTGTTTTACTGCCTCCATTCTCCACTGTACTCATAGAAAGAAACAATTTCTCTGTTGGTTCTTTTCACATGTTTAACGGTGACACAACAATCTGGAAAACCTTCTAAGAAAGAAAACACATTAAGGATTGAATGCCTGCTCCACTTTCCTAATTTTTGATAAGAAGTCAGCAGATTGGTGCCTATATAAAGTGACTAATTTGAATTTCCTGTGGCCTGATTCAATATGCAAACGATGTAGTATTTGCATCTCTTCATTGACACTGCAGCTCTCTGGTATGTCTATTGTTTGGGGCAGCACAAGAAAGAGTGGTGTTTTCACATTTACTGCAGAGAAGAGCATGTGATTCTGCCACTTCACCTGTGTTAGGTAGTGCAGTTTTGTTTGAATAAATCAAGATGTTGTACTTATGCTCATGGCCTCCTATTTCAGTAGAACAATATTATTTTCACATTTTTCCTTTGTGGGGAAGCGAGAATTGTGCAGGATTTCAATGACATATAAAAGCCTACATCCATTTTGATGGATATTTAAATCCTTTAAAAAATCTGTATCTAAGAGACTTTGAGTGATTACTGATCCGAAGCTTCCAGAATCCAGCTTGCTGATTTAAACATCTGATGGGTTTCACTGTCAAACAGGACTTCCTAGGAATAACCTCAGATTCTACAAATTTATACGTTATGCTTTACTTCTGCCTTTAGATTTAAATAAGTCACCACACCTGTGCAGAAAATCTCATTGTTTATTGGAAGAGAATAGTTTTTTTCATTTTAATGGAATAATAGCCAAGACGGTTGCTGGGTTTTCTTTCAGAGTGCAGGTCATATCTTCGGGGTTTTTTTTCCTCTGCCAATACAACCATTGCAATGACATGGTCTTTGACAATCTACCTGCCACTTATAGAATTTCAAAGCACATATTTCTAAAATAAAATCATGTTATGCCCAGAGATGCCAGATACAATTACCAGTGACTTCCACTGAGATCTGAACACATGTAGCTAAAGGGAATCCTTGGGTTTAAGAACACACAGATTAAGAATATGTTACAGATCTGGTACTACCTAACTTTTGATATTAGCTATAGTTGACACCGATGAAATTGCTGGAGGCTTGCATTTCACTGATACTTTCAGAAAGGAGTTTCTGTTAGGTTGTGTAGAGCTGAAGTTGAATAACAAAATTAATTTGTAAATAGAAGGGAAAATTATTTTCAAAGTCTTAGATCTGATCATTTAATAGACTAAAATATTTGGGAGTCATTTAGGTGCATTTTAATGAATTGAAACTTAAATAAATTTTCACTGTTGCTTATTTCTTCTGTATTCAGATAGGTTCCAATTGTCTTAGTTTTGCTCTCATCATCACACTGCACAGATAATAGCATCCTGTTTAATTGCTAATTATTCTTTGCAATGCTGTTTAGACAGTTTAATTATTTTGTTCATTGATTTAATAACAACATTTGACTCCTTATATTTTCAAAGAACTTTAGAATTAATGAATAGCATGGGGTATATAGTGGGAGTAACAAAATCATGACAGGTGGAGAAATCCAGACAGGAAAGTGGCTTGATTTTGACAAATTAGGATGGGAGAGTTATTCTTTTGCAACTTTGTTTTTGGGTCATTAGACCAAATAGCATCTTCCTTATTTTGCTAAATGAGGATGCAAGATTAGAGTTTGCTTTAGTTAACAGTAGTCTAGAAGTTCCTTTCAAAAGATAAAGATGAGAATAACTTATCCATTCCGGATATTAACAATAGATACAAATTGAAAAGGAGCAGATCCAAAATGTATTTTAGGCAATTAGAAGCGTTTTCTTTTCATGTGTCTGACTGAGTTGGGAATTAAAGTCTTAATGCAATTTCGATCACTTTTTATGGTGCTGTTAAGTGAAATGCTTTTAGAAAAGTACATTTTGTACAGGATGTTTTAACTTATTTTTAAATTCTCACCTCCGAGGATTTCAGTAAATGTGTAACTATTTAATATTGAACATTTCTAGATTATTGTCACTAATGAGTAGATAGGCATAAAAGTAAATAAATTGTTGTCTCTGCTAATCATAGAGGAATTAGCTTTGTTCCAAAAGGGAAAATACAGCTTGAATTTATTACAATCTTTTTGGACAAAATATTTTCTAGAGAAAAGTCCTTCTTAAGAAAATCCCACAAAACTTCAAACCACAGCCTAATGTACCATCTTTTATATATTTGTGAGTTACGCCATTTAGATCCCTGTCCAACAACCACACTGCATTTTAAGCTGTCAAATCACTTGACAAACACATCATTGCAAGCATACACAGGTTTTTTAAACTCTTCTGTACAATATGCAGAAGGATGTTCCTTCAAGAGAACTCATGGCTCAGAAGAAAAGTTTGCTAGATCAAGACTATTTTATACACCATGTTGCTTATACTCAATTTAATATATCATTGGTCTGTGGCTATGAATGCCAGTTGTCAGCCCACAGGCTTCTAGACCCCAAATTCATCTCCAAACAAACCACAACATTGAATACTGCAAAGAGACAGATACTCAGAGCTTGTAAAAACTTCCTCCTCTGGTGGTAGCATCACCACCAGAAGCAATTCCCACCCCTACTTCCTGGTGAGCAGTTCAGCTCCATCTACAGCACTGAATACCAAATGAATTGTGCTTGTTCCCGGTTCTAACTGGATGTATGAAAACTCTTGCTATGGAGGAAATGAGAATAATGAACAATGTTTTCCCATTCTGGATCGATTACTAGTTTATTTACAAGGCAAATTTAACAACCCACTCAAGATGTAAACTATTAAAGTAACCTCCATGTGGCACACAGTTTTCTCAATTGCACACCAACACAGCAACCCAAAAATTATTTAGATATCATCAGTGAAAACTTCACATGAAGGGTTCAAAAGGAATTCCACGTGTAATTTCATCTTTTTTTTTAAAAAAACCTCTCTTCTATTATTAGATAATTCTCTACAAAGACATGGATTTTTTTCTTTTTTTTGATGGAAACACTCATCACAGTTCTTATTTTGGTATGCATAGATATTGCTAGACATCTGCTGCTGAATTTTCATCTGCTAAAAAATCTTCTGCATTTTTCAGAATTATATGAATTTTGGTGACAAATATAAAGAAATAAAAAATTAAATGAAATGTAGCTTCCAACAACTTTCATAGTCTTTCCAAGTTAAAGAGGTATATTCATGAAATCAAAGAGAAGAGTTCTCAACTCACAAAGCTAGATGTTTTTGTCTTCATACTTACAGGATGTGTTCTGTGATGGGCCAGAAATCTGTTTTTGTTTAGCTTTTCTGTAGATTTTTTTGGTTTGCTACAAAATCCCAGATTTAGGAAGGGATTCATGGAATCATGGTTAGATGTTGTCTTTGCCAGAATTTACAGGAAGTGAGGAGCACTTGTGTTGCCTGATCCAGGAAGTTGTTTCCCACCTAGGCACAGTTTGCTTCCCTCTGTGGTACTATGAGGTGTGCTGACCCCCTTGCCGGTCCTAGCTCTGTCTGGAACATCCTTGTAGAGTCCAGACTTTTGCTGTATGGCAGCGAGGCACATCCATTGTATAACGTGAGTAAAACATACAAACTCACTGTTGCAAACTTTAGAAACAGGTGATAATTTAGCTTTTTTTTTGAATGTTTCTTTCCATTCCAATTGCCCTTCTACCTACCAAAGAAGAATATCTGGCAACCCTGCCTAAAGAATAAAACTATGTTTAGATATAGAGTTTTGCACCTCTATATGAAAGGGACTATAAAATCCATCGTCTGTATGTCTTAGACTCTCTTGAGGATTGATTGGAGATCTTTAAGAACCAGATTTTAAATAAATGTTTGGCTATATGTAGCCCAGGATGTGGATGGGAACAAAGACTTTGCAGCTGATGGAAATATACAGGAAATCTGCTGGAGCTAATGGCATTCCCTCCTGTTAAGTAAAAGTACCACTCTTCAGGCTTCCACAAGTGTCAATACATATTATAAAACAAGGTGCCTAAGTGCATTTGTAAGGACATGGTAAGTCGGACATTTTAAGGATTTATAGCTGTGTTTTGTTCAGTTAGGAGGTTTTGGTCTGTTGCAGCCAGAAGCCTTGTGCTGGAGTCACCCTGCAACTGAGAAATTCTCCCTCAGACCAAACCCAAGATAACAAAAAGGCAGATTATTGTGAGACGAGGGTTTAGCACTAGCAGCAGGCAGAGACTAGATGCAGGTGCTCCAGCTTCTGTGCTCATTTGGGAAATGTTACTGTGTTACTCCTAAGATTAATTCTGCTTTATTCTGCAAGGTGACAGCATTAGCAAATTACCGACACAGAAGCGCACTTGTGTGACAAAACCTGCTGGAATGGTGCTTTCTGCACAAACCTCACAGGCAGAACTAGGATGTGAGGTGCAATAAAATGCTTCATGGCACATTTGTAGCTGGTCTGATGTAACAATTATGTTTAAGTGACCCAGTGCTCCCTTAGTTCTAATTTTTTAAGTTTTGCTTTTCTCATACTCCTTTTTTTGTCAATACAGTTGTGTGCATTCAGGTAATACAGTCAGCCTTCACAGTCTATTTTGAAAGATGTTCAAGATTCCAAGCATTCTGAACTGAGGGTTGTCTGTACCCTTACTATGAGGATGAACAGCATGTTGGCATAAGCACACTAAATACAGAAGAAAATTATTATGCTCATTAACATAATTTCTGCATTATTCTTCAGAGAGCTGAAATTAATTGCTCTTCTGTCATAACCACTCCTTGAAAAAACTCACAACAATTATGGGGTTATATTATTAAAATTTTTAACTGATTATGTCTTTGTAATTTTTTCCATTGTATAACTCATTCGCTGTCAATACTTTAATAAGGAACAAAACTCTGCCATTATATCAAGCTTAATTATATGGCTTCTATGGGGATAAAAGCAAAAAAGACTGTAGTAATGAAATAAAAACCCCACATATTATCCTTCTGTGAAAAACGAAGTAGCACTACTACACAGTTTAAGAAGCATCTCTCCTTACTTAGGAGAGATTTTCAGAGATTTAATAGTACTGAGGAAATAAGGATGAAGTTAAGACTGTGAGTGCTACAGAAATTTTTCAAAAGCCTGTGAGTTGTTGCCTAAAGCTAGGGAAAAAGAATGCTTAAATGAGTTGAGGGGAAAAAAATGTTCCCCAGGATTTGTAACTTGAAAATTTGTTACACAATATTGATTACTTTCAAGGAAATGCCTAGAATGTAACATTATTTTACTCTTTAGTCACTTCATTTGAAAAATTTTCAAATCTACCTCATAATTTTTTTTGAGTTTACCAAAACCTAAAAAGAATCCAGAAGTTCTTTGATTTTCTTAGTTCTCAAAAATGAGTAATATTTTCCCAGAAACCTGGTATCTGCATGAAGTACATCAATGTATTAATAAGGTACAGTAATACAGAACCTTCACCAAACTGTGTGACAGTTATTCAGAGAACTGCCTAAAGATATGTTGTACCACAAGATTATAAGCCACTTTTTACAGCTTCAGCTTGCTAGTGCAAATTCAAAATTAATTAGGTCAATCCTTTAGTATACAATCTGCCTCTAAATTAACCTGAGTGCAGTGTTAACTTTTTCCCTTCCAGGACAAAGCATCTTGAAATAATTAAATTATTATCTTAAAATTTTCAGTATTAAAATTTTTCCATATTTGTACAAGATCTTGCATAGTGAGGTGTTTTTCCATTCACAGGACTCCTTTTCTCTGTCCAAGAACAAATATAAAATGTACCATTTTATCATTTGATATCAGACTACTTCATAAGTGATGCTATTAGAATGTCTTTAGAAGTAATGAACTGGACCTTGTCTTCTCAGCAATCAGGTATAACACTTGCTCCATATTTCATATGTATCTGTTCTCTGAGTATAATACTGTGATATTCTTTACCCCAGCTGACTTTGCCCCACACAGAAATTAAAAGAATGAACCATATAAATTTCAATGGCACTGTGTGCTCAGCTCAGTGAGTAATATGAATTTTTCAGAAAGGTCTTAATACTATTCTACACAGAAGTGGTCTGAAACCCAGTAGGGATGAATATATTCTAGGCAAATGTTTTACTATTGTCTTTTTATCACTTTGGAGGTGCTTGATTCTATATGAGTCTAGTAATATGAGCCAATCTGCAAAGTCTAGATATCTGCAAAGGCAACTCTGTCATGGAAATAGTTTACCAAAGACCACTGTAATTTATTAGAAAAGTAAAGGATTAGAGAATAATAACAAGCAGCAAAAGAAATTCAAAGAATTAATCATTATATGCAAATTCAGACATTCACCATGAATGAAAATATATCAAGCACTGTAAAGCCAGCAAATAATTTCGTACTCGCCCAGGAGACTTGGTGAGACTGTCCTGGTGTTTTGACAGCTTCTTTTTTCTCTCTGTAACATGTTCTACAACATTAGGAAATCTGTCTGTGTCTTGCATTTCAGTACAAAGTTGTTTTCATTTTCTAAAATCAGGAGCTTTGCTTTTATGTTTGTGTTTCTGCTAAGTCCTCCATTTATAGATTGATGCTTTCATCCAGCTTCATGAACTTTTTAAGAATCATGATGTGTTTAACCCAAAACAAAGCAAGGCCATTTGCCACTGATCCCAGCTATGGAGCTAAAACATGACTGTGGGTGCTTTTATGACCATTTTGTTCTACCTTGCTCTGTGCTCCAGAACTGCTGTCACAAATTCAGCCTCTCTGCTGTCGCTAAGCAATTCCATTTCATTCGATATAGCAGCCTTATACTGATCTCATCGTTGTAATCCCTGGCTGTTTTCCAGTAGTGACTAAAGCAAAACGATGCATGTCTGTGATATGTTGTTTGTTTCCTTTCCTATTGTTTGGAGGGGGAAGGGGCGGGTGCAAAGTAAGTTTTTGATCTCTATTTCTGTATATAAATCACTTTAATTGCATATTATATGACATGCTGTGTATTTACTAGTTTTAGGATGCCTGACTGAAGCTGTAAAACGGCTTTGACCTTGGGATTTACAACTTGCTATATTGCTTTTTCCAAGACAAAACAGTCCTGCTTTGACACATTTTGAAATGACCTGCCATCTTTTCCTAGGTTCTGTTCCGTGCGGTGGTGACAATCCTTCTCCATTAATTGCTTAGAGTAACTCTGCTAAAAACAGCCCTCAAAAAATGTTTTGGACAAACAGGAAAAAGCAGAAGGCTTTTCCCAGTTTTATAGTGGATGTAGAAAACTCTAACTCGCTGTCAGCAGTTCTGAAATTGCAGACATATACTTTTTAAAGCACGCTTGAACTTACACGTTATTGCTGATATTCTGATTGTTTCCCTGAGAATGGTGGTTTTACTAAAACCTGGGGAGTTTTGCAATAATTTAAGCTAGTATAGAACACATTCAAAATACAGTATGCTACTGAGTTTCTACGAAGAGTTCATTATACTCTAGAAAAATGTTAATATTGCCTCTGCCCACATACAGTACACTCTTCAAAGAAGACCAGAAACATTGTGGAAAATTACAAGGAGATGGTTTGAATTTGTTTCAATAAACCAGTTCAAGTCTTTACTTTGAGGACTAAAATCTCCAGGGGCGTTTTGCCTCTTAAACTATGTTTATTACAATTAAATAGAAACTTCAAACATGAAGGTGTCAATCTGATTTCAAGTATCAGTCACAAGTCCTCTTCAATTACTGGTGCAAAGGTGGCCACAAACTCAGTTGAGGTCTCACCATGCTACTTAGAAAATACAGTGTAGGTAGATTCCATGACTAATTTTTGTAAGACAATGGGAACAGTTAACGTGCCATAATGGTAAGGTAGAAAAACTGCGTAGTGACAAACTTTTTTTGAGTATTCAGTTGATATGAGGAATTGAGTGCCTCATTCTGTCTTGGATGTGAAGTTGTCCACAAATCAGAAGTCACTAAAACTGGGTATGACATTTCATATACTGCTATGCTTTGTCAAGTCCTTAAAAGCAAGACCTTGAGGGATGTAAAGTGTGAAGGTGAACACAATTTTCAAGAGAGCTCTTTGCCCTTCTTTTCCAGGAACATAACTGGTGTACTCAAGTTGTGAAAAAAGTGGTTGCATAATTTCAGCTCAGTTTGCACATTCTATGTGCTTTCTCATTTTTGTTGTCATGGTGCCCTGAAATAAAGTGTAGAGCAATGTAGTTTTAGGCTAGAGGGTTTGGGGCTTTTAAAGGTGATTCAGGGGTCAGAAATGTTGCTCAGAGAGGTTGAATCAGGAGGAAAATTATCTTTGGCTTGGGCTTTTTGTTAATCCCTTGGATTTCCTAGAACCTTCTCAGAATTCAACTATAACAAAGCACAGGATCCGGCCATGAAGAACATTTTGGTCTCTTTTGTCCTAAGACTTTTTAAGTAGTAAAAAAATGATACCAATTTCTTTATGTTGCTAAGCTTGTTAGTGTAACTGCATAGTCCAGGGAGGGTAGAAGATCTATACCTAATTTTTGGTGGTGTTTTTTTGTCAGAGGAAAGAAAACATAGGGTCAGGGGCACTGGAAAAGACTGCAGGGCAACAAAGAACCTCCAGAAGTGAATAGCTCCCATTATCCATATGTGAGAAGAAGTTTCAACAGTTTAGTACTATCACTTCAATACCCCAGCCTGGGACCAACTCCAGCTGTGGTCACATCTGGAAGGCAGCAACTTCTTATGACAGTCAAATGTATATAAAGACTCTTTGCTAATATTTACCTAGCCCTTTGATCTTCAAAAAGCATAGCATTCTCAGTTAAGATTTAGCAGCCTTTTTCTTGAAAGGATCTTAAAAGGGTTCACTTTTTCCTACACTTCACTGGCTAAGTAGAGAGAAAATTTGCCATGGGATGCTGGAGTCACAGCCTCAGATCATCCAGAAGAGAGTTTGTGAAATTTGTCAGGGGTTTTTGGTGAGATATAGAAGCAATGTTTACTGTCCACCCACAATGTAGTAGTTGACAGAAACTCCTATAAAATTGTGAAGAGTGTTGAAGCTATTGATCTGTATTCAATTTTTCCTGGAAAAACTATATTATCATTCAAATGTGAATTCTGTCTCACAACTCATTGTTTCCCCAGGCCACATGGGAAGGACCTGCTGATCCTAAGCCTCTCTGCTTCTGGCATGTGTGCTCTGTTCCAGGGGGAGCTCTAGTGGGCTCAGTGCAGCTGGCACACTGTGAGACCAGAGCAGGAATAAGGTGCTTGGCTTAAGCACAGAGGATCTGTGGCAAATCCCAGCACCACTGACTGAACAGGTGCACCAGGAAAATTTAAGACTCTGCTAATTTGGCCAAATCTGTCTTTCAAAAGGGGAAGAGATGTGTATCTCCAACAGCAGTCTTTACTACTATTGCCAAAATGTTATTCTAAAGTATAAATGGTCCAGAATGCATCAAATACCTGAGAATTTGTTTTGGTGAAACTACTATCTATTCTCATTCTTTGAAGTACTTGAACCTGTGCTGAAATTTAACATCCACCTCCCTAAAAGAAAAAGAAAAGTCTGAAGTATGGAGCAAGTATGAAAAATTTCAGCATGAAAAGTTGACCTAAGGCAAAGACATAAGCTACTGAAGATTGGGATTTCTTAGTGGAATGCATTAAACAGTCTCAAATACAGATTTCTGAGACTATCCAGCACCAGAGAAAGACACTTTCATTTACTTTCAGTAGTTTATTAATGACACAGATTTTTTTCTAGAATTTCCTGCTGAGGTAGAAGTACAGAAGGACACCGCTTTAATTATACAACCTGTGCTACAACTGAAAACCACAACTTTTAATCTAATGTTGACAGTTTGATAACAAAATACCATAGCACTATTATTCTTGACAGGTGGCAACCAATGGGCAAAAATATTAGCTGCTTCACAAAGTTCCTAACTTTACTATTGTTTACAGAAGTTGCTTCGACCTCAGTGCAGCAACATCGGTTAACTCTGATCGGAAATGGAAATTGGAGCATCTTTCAGAATTTGTCTGTAAGCAAGTTTGCAAAAAGGCTTTTACAAAGTGGGGGTTTAGTTTGAAACTTTTTTTGAGGAGGAAGACTAGGAAGCTTGCAGTTAGATGTTTTGCAGCAGAAAAGGAATGACTACTTGACAGGTTTAAAAAGTCACGCTTGACAGAGTAGTTAAAGGTGTTTGACAGTAAGACAAATGTTCAGCTTTATTGGGTAACAGACTGAAGAACAGAAAGACTATCAAAATAAACCCTTTTTAATATATACTCATTTTTTTTTTCCCACTTAATAATCCAAGGTCAGACATGCATTTTAATCACAAACCCTCTGAACTTTTCTGCTTGGTAAGGGAAAATAGAACAAATTTAATGTTCTTTTTTGAATGCATTTGTCAGTCTACATACTGAAAGTGCATTCCAGTGTGTGAGCAAAGGCAAAGCTTTTTCTTGGTTATCTAGGGAAATTGCCTTTGGACAAAAGCTTTTGAATGGGAATTTTGGACTTTGTAAAATAATCAGAGTTGTGAATTTCAATAGTATCTCAAAACTTTCTCTCACATTTACATTTATTACAATATTTGGTGAGAATTTTAAATTATCTCAAATTCCATTTTTTGTTTGATATTTATACATATTCAGTAACATAATAAAGCACAGTTTCACCCACTTTTGTCAACATGTCTGATTCCTTATATGAGTTCTTTTTTTTATCATATGTTAATGGAGAGCTCAGTCTTGATCAGCTTGACAAACGGATCCCGTTGCACAAATTTCTTTCAAAATGTAGCGTTGTTCAGGATGAAGTAATAACATTAAACTCTGTTTACTGGCAATGACATGGTATTTCTCAGGAAATTTTCATTCTTTAAAGCTTTTGCTGTAGTTCTCCCCTGTCAATCAATAAATATGGCAGGTTTCTTGAATTGCAGCTGAGGAGTTCAAAATAAGTGTTTTTTTTCAGGATATTTTAGTACCTTTCATATTGATATTGATATTAATTTTAGTGTGAGTATTATAACTGTATATCTCAAATCTATTTTTTTGTTTGTCCTTCAGTACCAACCACTAATTCACACTGAAGGGAAAAGAATTGCTATGAGATTATATTTAGAAGAATAAATTTTCATCTCCGCTTCTTCTCGGCTATATGAGGATGGTTTTGTCAGTGATAATATTTCTGCCTTAGTGTTTATTCCTGTATATTGATTACAATGTATCATTTACATATTCAGGACTATTGATTATACATAAAAAGGTCATTCATTTGATGTTAAAATTACCTTTAAAATGAAGAGAGAAAAGAGATTATTTTTTGAACCTGTAAAACAATTAAAAAATGCAGTCTTTCACATCCATCTCCCATGTTGCTCCTAAGGTTTGTTATAAAAACCACTGAGAATTCATTCTTTTTTCTCCTTTAATTTTCCCAGTCACTTGGCAGTAGGGGAGAAATATTCCCCTTTGCAACTCCCATTATTCTTCATTTATGCTGCAACTAGAGCCCTAGTCCAGGAAATAGCTGAACACATCCTTTTTTTGTTTTGGTCTCAAAATATCCTCATGTCCTCTCTTAAATGTAGGTCAAATTTTGTATACATTTATATATTGAAATATATATAACCCTTAGAATAGATTGTATTACCAAACTGTATGATTGTTTGATACAATGAAATAATTAAACCAAAACCTCTACATGAGGAATAACTTGGTCTATATAGAAAAAAAGAAATTAGAACAGTGTTAAGGATTTATTTCTATGGTCTATGTACAGTGCCTGAAATCCCAGCAGATTCCACTGAGCTCACCATACTTTCAGAATAAACCAATTCCAGACATAATTATGGACTGAGTCCATAAGTCTTCCCTTCAGCTGGATTTATAATTAGCTTGTTAGTCCTCCTACAGCTTAAGAGAAATGACCTTTTTACAGTCAAGATATCCTTTCTCATGATAGCATCAGAGTTATGACAGTAAAAAATGACATTACTTTGTTTATTTGACTTGCAGTCAATTACAGCTTTGCCTTGTAATATGATGAGATTATTTTTTAAAGTCAAATTATTAAAGAGTCAGAGAGTGTTTTTGTGAGAATATTATCACCCATGACAGAAAGTACAGTGCATATCACATCTGCTATCCCAGGCAGATATTCACTCTGCTATGTTTTTGTGACTGTGCAAATGTTTCGCCTAAAGATCAAAAGGAACTGTATCACTGGAGAAAAAGGGATTAGCTGCATCAGAAAAACAGTACCAATTTATTAGCGATTTTGCTGACATATCAAATGTTTTAAGGAGTTCTCCGGCAACTTTCTCCAGCATCTTTGCAGATGGTCGGTGGTGATTCCACAAAAATGGAGGAGAGAAAAACCATAAATGAGGACCTGGCTTACCTTAAGCTTGAACTCCATTATAAAAACTATTTTGTTATAAAAACATTTCCTGTCCAGAGGCTCACATAAGCAAGGTATTCAGGACTCCAACCTCCACCTGGCCTGTAGCCTAAATCCTTTTAAATGGCAAAAGATAGGCATAAGCCTAAACATCCCACTGAATAAGTCTCAGAAGAATGACATTCTAATTTTTTTCTTTTTTGAAATACATTGATCTTGTTTTCCAGTGTGATATTTTTGTTTCTGAAATTGCAGACAAAAGCAAAAGCAACAGGTAGGAGGATGAGGTGATACAGGACGTAATTTTCCTTGTACTTAGCTGTTGTTGAGGTTTTCTCAAAGGTCTTACGTATTTCAGAAGTCAATCCATCTGAAATTCTGTCTTTTTTTTACTTTTTTTTTCTTTTTTTGGTAAACTTAAGCGGTCCAACCCTGTCCAATGGAATCCAAAGGAATCAGTTTTCATAAATCCTCCTATCAAGTTGTATCCAAAATATAGAAAAGAAAGGTACAATTATGATACTTTCGTAAGAAAAATACAAAAAGAAGAAGTCAAAAGGCATGCAGAACATTGCTTAACATAATGGGAAAGTATTTAATAACAATTCCATGCACTGGTGCAAAATAAATTATTTCTTTTAGCTTCATAAGAGTAGTTGGATGGTGAACAATACTTTTGTCAAGAAATGAAATGTTTTTCCAGTGGTTGCACAAACAGAATAAACCAGAAAAAGAACATTATTTTATATAAATTATCAATCTCTTTGTGGTCCTTGAGGGTCATTTCATAACAAATTTCTGCAAGGCTACACCACTGAGTCTGTGATGCATGTAATAGAATCGGAGAGCTCCAATACAATTCCAGACTGGGAGGATCCCTGTTTATCTCCAATCTCACATTTCTAACATCAGGTCTAGATTTAATGGCCTTGGTAACTTTCAAAAGACCAATAAGCTGATCTTTGAAAATAAGTTTTACCTGTAGCTCTACCTTGTAGCTAATATAGTTGGCATTTTCCTCAGGAAACAGAGGTGAATGACGAAGCTCTATGACATATATAGCTTCCTCACATATAAGCAGATTTGACCATTCCTGCTGCAATATTTTCTCACAACTTCAAGTGCAGGAGAGTTTACGCTCTGAAAGAAAACAGGCTGAATTGCATTCAATTGCCTTGAGCTGTAATAAAGAAGCTCTTTCTGGATACCTCAGTGGAAGCTAAGGAGTGCTCTGCAGCTCTACAAATCAAGGTAGAAAAACATAAAAGGTTTCTTTAAGCTGAGAGTTCAGCTCCGCTCCACTGCTCCTTCTTACCCTTTCCCACACAGACACCTTCAGTATTCACAGAAATTTCACAGTACAGGTAGATGCTCACAACCATAAAAGACAAAATCCTCTATAAAGGGAAACCTTATTTTCTTCTAACTGCTGCCCAATATACTGAGAGAAATTAATACTTTCTGGAAATTAATAATGCTTCTCTTTGTTCTGAAATCAACTCTTTTTAACCTTAACCTTGGAGTGACTATATTCCAAATACTGAAACATAGTTGAATTGTGCAACCTAAATAATCATGTAAAAAATAAAAGAGACTGTTTTTCTGACCTGCCTGCATTCACAGCAGACTTCCAAGTTTGTGGAAATCACATGAACAGATTCTTGGTGAAGAACAGATAGAAAAATTTATCAACTACCAATAGCAAGAACATCAACTTGTTTTGCTAATAGAATATGTACTCCTTCATTTGCAATTTTCACCATTGGCAATTCTTACCATTTGACTGATTTAGAAAAGCTGCAAAACATCAGTATTAATTAAAAAAAATCCAAAATAATTTCACAATTAAAAATATCCACTTTTGTACTACCTATTTAATTAAAAAGTGTAATCTTTCTACACCTGCTTTAAAACAAACTTGAGTTCAACAGAACAAATTACAGAATTGATTTTACACTTTGCTTCATGTTCTCACACCCTTTTTGCCCCTGGACAGCAAGTGAGGAAAAGGAGTGCAATGAAAATAGATTAAAAATCTTAGGGGATTCGATTTCAGATCTGTGTCCAAGCCAATATTTTTCCTAGGGATCATTTGGGAAAAGTCTATTTGAAATGTGAAACTACCCACTAACATTGGACATTTACACCAGTTAATTTATTCACCTGCACTTCCAAGACAAATGATACAAATGAAATTTACTCTTATCAACACACAGTAATTAATGGCAGAGGTCAACTTTTTGCTAGAAATCTTGCCAGGCAATGTAGTCCATAAAGTGGGACAGAGCAGGATAAAAGCTCAACTTAATTTTGCTGATAATTGTTCAACAGGGTGTGTGACACATCTGAGGGAAAATTCCAGAGCAATGAAGTACAGCAGAGCTGGTGTCAAAGGCTGATGATAGATTAAAAAAACCTATCTGGCATGTATATATATTTTTTTTTTTCAGTGCTGGGGGGATATTATGTACAACATTGAGCAGAGAAATCACTACTGTATATCTCTATTTTTAGATCAATGCTCGAAAGACAAAAATTTATGGATTTAAGAACTTTGTCTGGGCTCCCTAGCACAATTCCCCCAAACCAGAAGAAGAGGAGCAACTTGTAGGAAAAATTTGACTGTTAGGAGCCTAATTTATAACTCTTCTAAGGATAATCCAATTTAAAGACTGCAAAAATGTTCATCTAACAAGACCCTGAACTTGCTGATCTTTAGCAGTAAAAAACAAAAATACCCTGTAGGAAGATCACAAAAATAGAATAGACTAGAATAGAAAATGAATAGAATAGAATAGAATAGAATAGAATAGAATAGAATAGAATAGAATAGAATAGAATAGAATAGAATATTTTGGATGGAAGAGACATATTTGAAGGAACATACTATTCCTGCTGCCTGAGCAGTTTAGGGCTAACCAAACGTTAAAGAATAATGTTAAAGGCATTGTCCAAATGTCTTAAACACCGACAGGCTCGGAGCATCAACTACCTCTCTAGAAAGCCTATTCCAGTGGTCAGTCACCCTCTTGGTAAAGAAATGCTTCCTTAATTTCCAAGTCTAACCATCCCCTGGCACCACTTTGAACCACTCTTGCTTTGAAATACTCTTGCACCTACTTCAGTAAAAGGTACCTGCTGGCATCTGTCATCTTAAGGCACTCTGTGACTACGGACAACTTTGCAATAGATAGGAGCAATTTTATGTGCAGAGGTTAAGATTCATCTTACCTATCTTTGGCTGACTAATCAAACTTAGTCAAGTTTCTAGACCAAGCTAGCTGTTTAGCCTCCTTTGTCAGGATTAAAGAGTGACTGCCACCTCCAGTGGATGAATCATCCGACCTACCCGGATGAATACCTCAAGGTGATTAGCTTCGCTTTAGACAACTCAGTGTCAGACAGCTTCATCTGGCCACTCCTACTCAAAGTAATGCCAGACTTTCATACCTTTAGACTGCAATAGAAGATGAGATTACATGGATTTTAGGCAATAATTATGCATTTGGGAAAGCCCAAAGACAGATGTTACAAGGAAACAGGTTTCCCTCTTTGCCATCTGTAGAAGCAGGCACATATTGATGTCCCTGTGCCACAAGTGATCAGACTCAATTTGGCGATCCTACTTCCAATATTGTGGCCAGCTCCCCTGTCCCTGCTGCCTCACTCTCATCCTTCCAAAATGATCAGAAATCTCAAACTGGGAAAACTTTTAGGAGCAGTCCTTCCAGACTGTGAACAAAAGACAGTTGGTAAATGCTACAATACCAGCCATCAAATGATCAATAGAGCTTCCTCATTATTCTGCTGCTGCTTCCTCACAATTCCAGTATCTATGTGCCTGGCCTTACTTTACAGGCTTCTAAAGCCTTATTGTGTTGCTTAAACACAATCCAAACATATTAAATTATTAGACCTTACTTGTCCTCGATAAAGTTTCATTTCATTGGTAGGAAATAGTTGTTTTCATTTCATAGTTTTAAATATAAATAATTCACTATGGAGTAGAACTCAAACAGTATTTAGTACTCTTACACATTGCATTGTTACTTTAAAATATATGTCTTTCCTATTAAGTATCTGAGTCTGCCCTGCAAATTCGGTCAAAAAGAAAAGATTTCTCCTTCAATCTCTACAGAACCTGGAATAAAGGGACATACTGAACCGGGTTACTTAACTATAGGCACACCAGGTAATCAACAGCAACACTGAAACTTTTTTGAGACATTTTTTGAAAGCAGATCTTTTGATTCCTAGAATGTGAAGCTTCCTTCAGACATTTCCTTCCTTCCCACAGCTTTCAGGCTTGTCATTTTGTGGAAGGGACTGCTGTACAGGTTATTCTCTGTGAAGATGTGCTTTGTATGCTCTGGGTCATAGCTTCTGCAGTCAGAAGCTTTGCCCAGAAGCTTTTACTGAAAGAGCAAAAGATAAAATGGGAAAGAAGGTATTATACCAAATGAAAAAGTTGTATTGACTTTTTTTCCTTCTTTTTCACTTTTCCATTCTCTGGATGTTTATTATCTTTCAGATTATAGACTGTGTTGGTGAGAGGTTGTGTACTCCTCCCTGATTTTATTGCATATAGCACTGTCTCTCAGCAAGACTATACTTATAAAATGCACAATGCTTTTGTGCTCAGTAAGACCTGAATAAACAACATTTTGTGGCCAGGCAGGTATACAGATGCCTGATGATGAAAAAATAAACTAGGTTTTTTTCCTGAAGATGAGAGCTAGACAAGTCTTTCTTCCCCTTTCTTTGGCAGCAGCAGACCTTGATGACTAAATACATCTTTCTATAATAATCAAGAAATGAAGCATGCTGCAGGTTTCTTCAAGGAGATGAGTCATCGTATCTTACATGAGGATCTGTCTTGGAGGTTGGCATGACGTCAGTTGAAGTTGAATGAATGGTATTGACCTTTCCTTCATTTTCTGAATACTACAGACATCAACAGTAATTTTGATAAGGTTCAGTGAGATGTGAGAGATTTACAGCCCAAAATGTCTGAAATAAAACCCAGGTTACACAGATTCTCAGAAGCTGTCATAAGACGGAATTGTATTCTGTGAACAATATTACACAAGGTTTAGGCTACAGTAAAATCTGAACTGGTAGAAGTTTCTATAATTTGCTCTGCCAAGTATATAAAAAAAGGGGAGAAACAAGTTCCCAACTCTAACTATGAAGCAGAGAAAAAAAATGAGTTTTAAAGAATACCATCCTGAAATCCACGGGGGAAAAAGTTCAGTCATTATTTTGTTCTTTTTATTACTAATCTCTTTGAAAATAAAAAGGCAAAGAAAGATATTCTGAGTTATTTCTATGGCTAAAACTGACCCCCAAAGGCTTATCAAAAGCTCCACCATGCCCCAGTCTTCCTAGCAGAGGCCACAAGAAGAAGGAAACAAAGTCAGAAAGTCAAATAGTGGATTCATTCTCTCTTTTGTTTAAACTCTGTTAAAAAAGATCTTTGGGCCTTTCTGTTCCACAAAAGCAAATATGAAGATGTAGACATGCCTATCCCTACTGTTACATAACTGGAGTTGTAACGCCAGGTTTGCATTGATAGAAATTTGGAAAATTAATTTGTAACTTCCTGTATGTTGGAGAGCTTTGGATGGCATTAGTTGGCATTACGTGACAGAAAATTATATGTCAAAATATAGGCTATGCCAGATTAACAGCTATAATAATGACTTCACTTTTTTTCAGTATAAGACCTGTTCAATCACTGCTAGTGGTTGGATTTCTCCTGACTGCCAGAGGAATTAGACTAGATCCATCAGCTAAATAAAATTTTACGACAGGGAAGCCACAGCAATTAAAACCTCTTGGTTTGACAACTTGAGAAGGAAGAATCTGCTAAGATATCAGAATATCTTTTAATAGCAGATTAGGCTTGTATTAATCCATTTAAGGATGAACATTTCTAAAAAACATCTGCTTATTATCTCTCCAACATGATGTCATTGGCTGTTTTTCCCTCTGAAAATTCCTGCATATAGAATGTGGATGGAGCACCATAAACTCTAATCAATTCTTGTTCAGATGAGCTGAATTGCATGCAGAAGTATAAGTGGGTCTGGGAGGAATAAAAGTACTACTGCATGGTACTTTTGGGCTGTCCAAACTGCTCTTCTGCCATCTTGAAATCAGAAGTCTGGTATGTCTCTTCGAGGGTCTGCAAGGAGTCAGTGGCAAACGAACAAAACCCCAACATACTCTCCCTCTCAAATATGAAGCTTAAAAAACCCCAAAATACTTTGTGTATGTGTGTAACAGCTAAAATTCTTGTTTGTAACCATTGCAGGGCCTCATTCCAGTGCCCTGGGCAGCTCTGTGGTGCTGGGATTCTAACAGCATGAGCGTGATGATAGAGATTCCCATTGCCCAGTACTAGAAAATCAGGCTGAAGAATTCAATTCAGAGGTCTGTTCTCCCCACACTACTTCTGCAGTTATTGAAGCATGGCTGAAACCTCGAAATGGACACTCAGAGAAGGAGATTAACTTAAGCAATACAGCTACATGATGGAAAAGTTTATGGAGGTGTTTACAGGGCAGCCCAGCCAGCTGTTTAAGCGCTTAAAGTCCTGGGCACCCACAAGACCTGAGAGCTTGCACCTACATTTTTTTGTGCAGGCAGCCTTGGAGAAGCCTGTGTTTCAGCAATAAAAAAGAGAGGACAAGGTCTGGTATCTTTGGGCCAGTTGATGTCGGACGCATAAAAGCCCTGTAACAGTGGATGACATGGATGAGGTCTGGGCTGACCCACACAGCAGGTAAAAACAACCTGAGGCATTTTGTAAGGCATGCAGCATTACCTCAATTTCCCCAGGTGTGCCTCTACAGTTGCTGAATCTGGCCACAAACTATGGCTGTGGAGCTGTTTCTGTGCAGCAGAGTATCTTCAGTCCTTCTCCATTTATCAAGTTCATTGGATGCTTAAGAGGCTTCTGATTTATTTTCCCTGAAGATACATGAAGTGTCTGTGATGTGTTTTGGTCTTTCATCAATGAATGATTTTCATTTATTGGACTAACTTTATAACTCCTGATTGGTCATTGTATTGGTTTTCCATGCAGGGTTTTGGTAGCAGGGGGGCCACAGAGATGGCTCCTGTGAGAAGCTCCTGGAAACTTCCACCATGTCCAGCAGAGCCAATCTCTGATGGCTCTGA